>JAURVB010004021.1:0-103977 GCA_033002965.1 Piper betle
TCCTACCCGATTTTATAAGAAAACAACTCAAAGTTGTCTACTGCTAATGATCAAAGCTTAAAAATCCAATATAAACTTCCTAATACAACAGCCTGTATTAATAATACATGTTTATATTTAACTTTTATCTTAGTAAAAGATGCAGGCACAGAAGTAATCTTAGGCAATCCTTTACTGCTTTAATTGAACCATTCAGTATAGATAATAAAGGAATTCATACTACGTTTAAAGGAAAGGAAATAACATTTGAATTGGAATATCCAGCTCATAAAACTATAATTTCTAAATTAAAGAGTCAATGTTTCCATAAAAGTAAACAAATAAATTTTTTAAAAGAAGAAGTTCAGAGTATAACTTTAGAAAAACAATTAGAATCTGAACCTATAAAAGAGAAAATGAATAATTTAAAATTATTATTTGAAAAGGATCTATGCAATGAATTACCCCATGCTTTTTGGAATCGTAAGAAACATGAAGTTTCTTTACCTTATGAAGAAACTTTTCATGAATCACAAATTCCTACAAAGGCAAGACCTATACAAATGAATAAGGAATTAGTTGAATATTGTCATAAAGAAATTCAAACCTTACTAGATAATAATTTAATCCGTCCTAGTAAATCTCCATGGTCATGTTCAGCTTTTTATGTAAATAAACCCTCAGAAATTGAAAGAGGAGTTCCTAGAATGGTAATAAATTATAAACCATTAAATAAAGTTTTAAAATGGATTAGATATCCTATTCCAAATAAAAAAGATTTGCTTAAAAGATTATATAAAGCAAATATCTTTAGTAAGTTTGATTTAAAATCTGGGTTTTGGCAGATCCAAATAAAAGAGGAAGATCGTTATAAAACAGCGTTTAATGTCCCTTTTGGACAATATGAATGGAATGTAATGCCTTTTGGTCTTAAGAATGCTCCATCTGAATTCCAAAAGGTTATGAATGATATTTTCAATTCATATATGGAATATATTATAGTTTATATTGATGATGTCTTAATATATTCAGATTCTTTAGATCAACATTTTAAGCATCTGAATCATTTTTATCATGTTATTAAAACCCAAGGGTTAGTATTATCAAAGAAAAAATGAATTTATTTCTTTTAAAAACAAGATTTCTCGGGCATATGATAGAAAAAGGAAATATCTTTCCTATACAAAGAGTTATAGAATTTTCAAATAAATTTCCAAATGAAATATTAGACAAAAATCAATTACAAAGATTTTTGGGAAGTTTAAATTATATCTCTGATTTCTATCCAGACCTTGCCTCAGATTGTAAACTTCTATGGCAAAGATTAAGAAATAATCCTAAACCTTGGACTAGTGCTCATACACAGGCAGTTATCAATATAAAAAACAAAATTAAGTTTTTGCCCTGTTTAGTTATCGCTCATCCTACAGCCCTCAAAATTGTTGAAACAGATGCTTCTGATCAAGGATATGGGGGTATACTAAAACAAATGATTAACAATAAACCAATGATTATTCGTTATCATTCCGGTTTATGGAACCCAACCCAAGGTAAGTATTCTACTATCAAAAAAGAAATGCTTAGTATTGTCACTTGTATTTTAAAATTTCAAGATGACTTATTAAATCAGAAGTTTTTACTTCGTATTGATTGCAAAGCTGCTAAAGATATTCTTGAAAAAGATGTAAAAATTTAGCTCATAAACATATCTTTGCCCGCTGGCAAGCTCTTTTAGCTATCTTTGATTTTGATATCGAATTTATTAAAGGTACTCAGAATTCTCTTCCTGATTTTCTCACTCGCGAATTTTTGCAGGGGTATAGGCTCAATGGATAAGGGAAAACAACCACTTGCCCTTCCACCAATATACCAAAATTATCCTCGTTATGAAAATCTTCCAGAAGATCCCTCTCTTGAGCAAACTGCTCGTTCTTATAAAAATTTAAGCCCTTATATCTCCAAACCACACCCATTACATGTATGTTTCCTTGATATTCCACTTACTGAACTCAATGAGGAAGACCCATCCTGCATTGCTACACAAGTATTACCACACCTTTCTCATTATCCTGTTCAATCCAGAAAAACGAGATATTATTTTGAACAAATACTTTTGGAAACCCATTCAGTAGAAATCTCTCATAAATTTCAAGGAAATCTTTTGGCTCATCAAGTTGTTTATCCGGAACAATTTGAAACTTCTATTGTATATAGTAAACTCCTTATTAAAAGAGTTTTATCTATACAAGAATATGGAAATCCTAATGCTATCAGAAGACTTTCTGATAAAAATATTCCTGGTATGCCTTTGGATTATAATTATTGGGACTATTTGGAGGCGTTTGATAGAGTCTTGCTATACAAAAATACCTTTGGACAGCATTCTTGGTTTATTCATATAGACCTTCCTAAAATGACTCATTTTCCTTCATGGTTTACTCAATGGCTATATGACTTTGGTCCTCTACTTGAATATTTGTCTCTATAAAGAAAAACCATATGTTATTTAAAGAAAAAATATACGCACATGTGTGTGTTTATATATAAAACAAATCAACCGAACTTTACCATGAATTTGAGTAAATACGGTCAAAAAGAAAAACTCAAATAATCTGAGCCTTTTAGGTTGTAGAATCGAATTATCACATACACAAAAATTATTGGACTGATGCGTTAATCTGAACTGAAAATCAATTACCATTAATAAAATCAATCAAAGCTCAAAGCATTTCGAAGGAGAAGAACCATTTTGATGAGAGAGTGGAAACTGCTCTGCAAATCCTATTCTTAGTCCCTTTTCCCCGGCTTTCTTTTTTCGTCTTCACAAACTTGGTCCTCCTCCTCGTCCGCCACCTCTGCCGTTGATCGATCGCTCCTCCGAATCTGGGATTTACGGGACATGAAGTCTTCTTTGAAGAAGCTGCGGACGCCATTCACAAGCACGACCATGTCGACAAGCGAGTGCTACATCCGTCATCGCAGCTCGATGAGCTCGACCAGGCTGCTCAGGTCTGTCTTCTACCCTTCCCTCCCTTGTTTCGATTCTTGCTTTTTCCGATTGTGCTGCTGCTCTCGATCCATGATCTCTTTTGGCGGATCTTCATTGCTGGCTGCGCAGCTTTGTTCCAGATGACTTTTGGTTATTATGTTTCTTAAAAGTGGGGCATTGCACTGCTTGCGATATTCTTTTTAGTTTTTTTCAATTCTTTTGGCGGTCAAGGTTTGTGGTTGCGAGTACAAGAACCAACCTACGAAAACTCGATTTCTCAGTCCTGGGTTAGAAACTCCTAATTATTTTAATTGAATGATCAGATCAATAATGACATGTTAGTGGCAAAACATAATATAGAGGAAAAAATGGGAAGCGCAATCAATATACCAATCTATTTAGAAATCTTTCACCACATTGGACCTTTTTTCCGTCCACATTACTTTAATCATATGGGTTTCAATGATTTTTTATTGCAAAATGTCTAGAATCATCATCATTACAATTGGAGTATTTTGCTTCACGACTGCGGTGTTGCACATGACTTGAAAATTATGGACTTTGGAGTTTTATTGTTTGAGTTGCTTTAACAATTAAACTTAAACTTGTGGAATGTGTCAAAAGACAATTGAAGATTGTGTGAATAGTAATTTTGAGTGGCATGCTCGATTGTGTAGTTTTATTTCTTGTACTTGTTTAGAAGCATTATTCTAATTGTATTTTTTTATAAACCTGTATGTGACTAATTTTATATGGAGAGTGTTTTTACGTATGTCAGTATCTTTGACAAAAAGTTTCAGCATCTGGCACGTTTGAAACTAGTAATACTCAGTTTATAGTTGCCTGTTAATTTAACTATTTGTCCTGCAGGATATGGAGGACATGAAAAACTGCTATGATAGTTTCCTTCAAGCAGCAGCTGCTACTGCAAACAGTGCATATGGTGTGCTCCATTTTCCGTTCACTGGGCATGACAGATTATTTTTTCTTTACATTTACTAAGCCATGCTAATCTTTTTGAGATGTGTCTCTATGGTTTTATACTAATATGACAATTAAAAACATTGGTTGATGGGTTGGAAGTGAGGTTGAAATTGATGAAAGGGTATGCTTGTTGGGTCATTTGGTTGAACATAAGTTAAAATTAGGGGAAGAATAACCTGGGAGGTGAGAGGACAGGCAACGAGAACAGGAATATGTCGATTTGTCACTTGCTTATATTGTGTCAATTTGAAGTTTACATTTTATGATTTGTGTGACAAGATGTATTAATAGTGTTATATAAGTTTCTTAGATATTGAGGGAGGTAGGGACAGAAAATCCTGAATTATATTTCATTTTGTGGTGGACATTATTACATGCTAGGTAATTGGAATATTTATCTCCTTTTTTTTGAGTTTGAGTGCATTTGAATCATGTTCTACGAGGAGCTTCTATTTTTTTTAAGTTCTCGTCAACAAGGTTCTAATTTCGTTAATTTTGCAGAGTTCTCAGAGTCACTCCGGGATATGGGTTCTTGCTTACTTGAGAAAACTGCATTAAATGAAGATGAGAGCAGTGGTTAGTGCATTTCAAGTCTCTGTCATGAGTGAAATTTTAAGTTCAATTTTTTGACTCTCTTTTTTGTTTCATAATTCATGATGGAAATATAATTTTTTGTTCGCCTTTATGGTTATTCAATCTGCATGTATTATTAGCTGTAATTTAAGTCTTCTTTTTCTACAGGGAGGGTGCTACTAATGCTTGGTAGAGTGCAGTTTGACCTACAAAAGCTGGTTGACAAATATGTGAGTTACAATCTTGTTTATCAATGTTTATGCATAATGATTCTCAATGATCAAATACAAAATATATTCTGTTGCTATCACGAATCATAGAACTTCTTGAATCTTCATTTTTCTATCATTCTATTCAAGTTGGCCACTAAATTGTATAATTTGGTATTTTTGCACATTTCAGCGGTCTCATATATTTCAGACGATTACAACCCCATCAGAATCCCTCCTTAGTGAACTTCGAACAGTTGAGGTTTACTTCTATTTATTGAAAATCTCTTAATTTTTTAATTTGATTTTATAATGCAAATAAGAAATAAGAACTTACCTATTCTAGAATTTTTATTTTATTTAGAATTTAACTATTGTAGTTGAGTTTTATTAGGAATTTGCTTATTTTATAACTTTCCTATTATTTGTTGTAGCTTTGTTATTCTTAATTTAAATTGGATTTATTCATGAATCTATATATATCCATAGACCTTGAGCATTAGAATGATGAATAGTATTGTATAAAATTTGAAGCTTTTGCATTGAGTTGTTTTCTGCTGTCAACTGGTACATGTTTGGTATCGATGCCAGATGCTTGCGGTGCCGATGCCATAGTTAACGCTCACCGGAAATTCCGGTAGACGTTTGGTGCTGATGCACATAACTGTTACTTCTCTATCCATAGCCTCCATCACAACTCTTCTTTTTACCGCCTTTTTACCACCCACAACTCTGCTACATCTTTGCTTCCTGCCATAGTTTGGATTCATTGCCCTATGTAAATTTGATGCCTTGTATGGTTACTGGATCCATAAAAGGAGATGCCTCTAGTTGTGGTTCTACCTTGGTGTTACTCAACTTTGGCATGCTGCCGCTGCCCTTGTTGATTACTAATTTGGCAGCCCTTACTACTTGGAGAAGAAAGGAGAGTAATCAATTTTCTATTTCTTGTTGGTTTTCATTGTGGAGTCTCGAGGTCGAAGAAGACTCCAAAATTACAAATCTGCCCCCACTTATTTCTCCAAAAGGGGCCTTTCCTAAATCAGATAAGTGGGCTTCTACTTCTCCTCTTGTTTCAATTTCAGTTCTCTTAAATAGCCCATCAAAGCTATATATGTTAGCCCACTAGCTTTTAAACTCATCTTCTCCATTAACTTCTTTACCTTTTCAATTCATCTTCCTACATCCTATTTAGTTGACCAACCCTTTTCACTCTTCATTAATCTTTTAATGTTCTTAGTTTTTGCTCGTGTTTATCTTGGTCATCTTACTTTCTTAGTTTCATGTTAATAACCATTTAGCCCTAGATCAGTTTGGTACCCGAGCTTTTCGGTATATTGTTTTCATATGCATCTCAAACTTGTTATCCATTGAGTTCTAAAAAAATTAAATAAAAAATAAAAATGCAGTATAGTATAATTATTTGATTATTTTCCTCCAAATCCACCTTGGCACAATTGTTATGACCCTTCTATTTTTTCTTGTTGGGTTGATTGTATGGACAATTACTTGAGTGTCCCAAAATTCGAGAAATTGATAAAGTTCACATCGTTACAAGGTAATAGGGAAAAGGCTAGGCAATTTCTGAATTCCATTCAAGAGCAACAATTTAGAATCAATTCTGACCCTTTGTTGCGGCTTCATTCTGTATGCAAGCTATGAATACATAGATATTGGCGGTCATAACCTTGATCGTGATGGCCCTTTTCAGGCTTGTGTCAAAGAAGTGCACCTTGTCTACAATCTTGTTATGTCAATTATGCATGGATTTTGTGTGATTAATTTGAAATGCATAAACAATCATTTGGTTATACAAAATCTATTTTATTAACTCCAACCAAATCTAGAATTATCTATTGGAAATGTTGATTTTTACCTTCACTATGGCTGTTGGTGCAATAACATTCAGCTTTATAATTTGGAAGTACTATGTGATGTGATATAAGATAACTAGGGGGAAAATAGATTAAAGGGGAGAAACAATGGATGAGAAGGGAGAATCAATAGACGAGGTATGTTTGCAAATGAGATAATTTTCTCTTCAACATTGCGGAATCTCTTTTCGGTAGACAGTTGAGTTTCTCCGCCCTTTATTCCGCTCTCAAATCCCTAAACAATCCACCACCCTGCTAGTTCTTTTCATGAGGCACCTACAGGAGAATTTATCTTGGAAGCGGAAGTCGGAAATCCAAAACTTTTTTGAATGATATTCAAGAAAAGGGCATTCTAGAAAAATTCATAGAATTAGAGGAAATACTTCTGCCAGACCAAATAACAAAAGAGTGTCCTGAAATACAGATACAAAAGCTTTATATAGGAATATACAAGGAAACGATTCAATTTGTGAAAACAGGATATGCATAAGCAATTGTAGCTTCAATTGGATTTTTATTATTTGGATATGTTATTTCAGAGTAAATCTATTAAGAATAGGATTGCATAGTTATGGTGCATTCACCTCTAATCAAAGAAAAAAATGACTTGATAACCGGTCGTTTGATTTGGTATTAAAGATAATACTAAATGGAAAGATATTACCCGTTTTATTTTGGCCTGGGCCATTGATGCACAACCTATTTACAGGAGAAAGTTCCTTCAGAATAATTATACGGGGAAGAACAAGAATAATACCTTGTACTCTCAAGAAAAAATCATCTAAAACTGATCATTGTTGATTTGAGTTTATATTTATAGACCATACCTGATATATCCTAATCCTAGCACAACTTGAATTCCCAATAAAATTAAAATCCAAAAATAACCTAATAATTCCCTAAAAGTATAAAATTAGATGAAAGTCCCCAAAAACATAATTAGGTAGAAAATAAACTAAAAATACCAAAGATACCCTGCATGAGAGCAAGATCAACTCATGAGACCCTCCCTCAAAAAAAAATTGTCATCAAGTTTAGTCGAATAATATACCCTCTTGAGGTACACCAGCATACTCAATTGTTTCTATAACATCATGAGGGCGTCATTGTCAGCATCATGTGTAGTGGCTAAAACTTGAGCTTGCCTAGGACAATTTGCCATAACATGTCCTTTTTGGCAATGGAAATATTTTGTTGCAACTTTACCATGCTGCTTGTTCTCAATAGGAGAAACTTGTTTTGGAAAAGGCAAAACTCCCTTTTGATTCAAAGAAGAGCGGTCATCTTCAGAAGCTAACACAGATTCAGTTTTAGTAGCTTTAGAAACAACCTCTTCCAAACTATAGAACCTATGTTGATACACTCGCCGAATATCGTATCGCAAACCATTCAAATACCTTGAAATCTGAAAATTTGTATGCCCATGCAACTCAATTCACCAAACGGTTTTGTAAAATAATTTGGTATATTCCTGAACTGACGAGGACCCCTGAGACAAATTATGAAGTTTTTCATGTTAACTTTGTCTATAGTTGTAGGGCACAAAGAAGGAATGCATTGCTACACACAATTCTTCCCAAGTCCTTATTTGTGGGTCTCCAAATTGTCTTCTAGCAGTTATAGATTGCCACCATGCTTTGGGCATTATCTCGAAATTTTGTAATAGCAAGTTCAACTCTTTTATTAAGATGCACTTTAGCACTGTTGAATGCATTTAGTAGCTGTAAACCAATCTAAAAATTCCCCAGTATTAGGATTTCCATAAAATTTAGGAACATCTAATTTAAATCGGAACTCCCATTTTCGATCATCATCTTGATTAGGTGGAGCAACGCATTGATCTGGATCATGAGGAATATGAACTACTGGAGGCACTATTGGAGCTGGAAGTATAAGAGCTGAATTTACATAAGTCTTGTAGTTGTGCCATCATATCCTTGTAGTATTCATCTCCTCTTGGTGTTGGCGTTCAACTTCAATATGACGCGTGGATGCTACAAATCGGCTAACCGTTGTAGAGATTGTTGGACCGACTCCATGTGAGATGACAAATCCTCTTAAGAAAATGATTCCTGATGTTTAGGAGGCATAATTCCAGAAGTTTCTGATTTTCGAGAATTTCTCTCACTTTCCTTACATTTTTCTGGAATTTTTACTATTTTCTGTAATTTTCCTAAAGGGTAGAATTGTAATTCCCTGTGAAATTGTGATCTGGAATTCTAAATCTGCTGAAAATAATATTGAACCAACCCAAATCTGTATATGTTTCTGAGCCAAAGAAATATAATATGCTGTGCTGAACCAAATGAAGAAAACTGAACCAGATCAAACTTCAAATAAATCCAGAAATACCAAACACGTCCCCTTCTTCCTAAGATCGCTCTTCCAGATATGTGAACTCTCTTGACAGGGCAAGGCTATGGGGGACTAGCAACAGTGGTTGGTTGGTGATCTACGCCAACCGCAAGTGGGGGATGGCAACAAGGATGGCCAGCGGCGCTGATGATGGAAGGCTGCTTCGGCAATTGTTGGTGGTGCTGAATGATTGCCACCTTGCATATAGACGTCAACCTAAAAATGTTGGCGACGATGTGCAACAGCAGTGGAGTGGTAGATCTGTGTTTTTTTTCTTTTTTCTTTGAATGACAAATGGCAGTGGCAATGAGTGGGGGGAAAAATTTCCTTGCTTGCATGACAGTAATGGTGGGATGGGTGGGTGATAAAAGAGATGACAAGATTAGACCCTTAGGTTCTAATAACCAATTGATGTAAGATTACTGGGGAAAAAATAGATGAAAGAGCAGAAACAATAGATGAAAAAGGAGAATCAATAGACTAGGTATCAAGAACGGGAAAGAACAAGAATGACACCTTATATTCTCAAGCAAAAATCAACCACAATTGATCATTATTGATTTGAGTCTAATATTTATAGAATATACATGATATATCCTAATCCTAGACAACTTGAATTCCCAATAAAAATAAAATCCGAAAATAACCTAATAATTTCCTAAAAATATAAAATTATATAAAAGACCCTAAAAACATAATTAACTAGAAAAAAACTTATAATTCCAAAGATGCCTTGCATCATGATGCAGCTATATTTAATAGCCGTATTTAAGGAATTAGTCCTTTAATGGTCTTCTTATATTATTAGCCTTATAAAAATATAAAATTATATAAAAGACCCTAAAAACATAATTAACTAGAAAATAAACTCATAATTCCAAAGATGCCTTGCATCATGATGCAGCTATATTTAATAGCCATATTTAAGGAATTAGTCCTTTAATATGGTCTTCTTATATTATGAGCCTTATAAGACAAGTGCTTTTTCATTTGGGAATTATTATTGTTTTAGCAGAATCATTTTTAGTGTTATTAAGAAGTTGCCTAGTTTAAGTCTCTTGTGTTTTGCCTATAAATCAAATCTTACCCATTTTTTGACTACAACATTTGATAATTATTGAAGAGTTTTAGATCGTATTATCTTTTGCCTTGGTCCCAATATTTTCTTGTCTAGCTTTTTTTTGTTGTGCATACTTTGATGTCGTAATTAATCTAGTCAACTTTTGTTGCCATCGGTTTAGTATATTAACTTGGCGGCTTATTGGGTGTCAAAGTCCTATCTATGTTATCATCTCCTAACCCATTGCTTTACATATCAAGGCATTTTGATTGTTTAATATTGAGCAGGGGTGTACATGCTCATGTTATACTTGTTTATTTCGATGATAATTGATAAAACAAAAATTTAGTGGTTCCATTTCCTAACAGCTTGAGCCTTTGAGAGAAGTAATAGATCATCTAAACTTTACATAGTATCAAAGACAAAGATCTGGGGTTCAAATCCCGTTGGCGATATGTCGCAGAGAAATATTAATTTGCCTTGTGCTTTGACCAACGTTGGTGATATATGCTCGGAAAAATATTAAGTTGCCTAATGCTTTAACCAATGGACTATTTGCCTCGTGTTTATATTTGTCTCCGTGCTAAGCCTTTAAAAAAGTTTTCTTGTACGTGTGGGGAGTGTTGAAGTAAATATTCCCTTTTGTAATAACTTAGAACTTTTCGGACAAGTGGTTAGATCATCTGAAATTTACAATAATGATCTGTTTACCTCATCTCAATGCTTGCTAGAGAATTGAAACTATATTTCTCTTTTTTGGATAAAGTAAAATATAGAGATGAAATGTTGATAGATTTGAACTATTGTGGCCAAAGATGTGATGCAAGACAATGATTAGGAAGTTTATATTATTTTGGTTAAGTTTTCTTTTAATATGGTTTTTATTTGATTCCGGCCTTATTATTAGTAGTGGTTTATTTTTTAAGTTTGTTAGACTTATGAGTTTATTATAGTATTACTTATATTGTACATCTTGAGTTTATAAATTCTCTATCTAGACCTTGATAACTCAAATTTTGATGATATTGAATAAAAATTGAGCTTTGCTGCGAGAATCGTGTGTGGCTCTAAAACTTGATGTCAGCCAGGAGCCGGTCATTTCCCTATTCTTCCCCTAATTTGACATCATCAAGGAGCCAATCTTTCCCCTTCCATTGTTCCCCGCCATTTGGCATTGAGTCTAGCTTTCGATCACGGGTTTCCAAGCCAAAAGCACTTTACAATAATTGTTGAGTTTTGTTGCAGATTCACCTTCACAGGAAAGGGACTTGTAAATAATACCTTCAAACCAACCAACCAACGCATCAACAATTTGCTTGCAAAAACTTCATTAGAAAATTTCAATTTCTTAAAAAATTCAGAAAAATGTCCAAAAAAATCTAGATGAAATCTAGAAAAAATTAAAATCTTTTTGAAGTATTACACCCTTGATTTTCTCTCAACAATAAAAGTATTGAATCTTGTACTTTAGAAGATTGCTTGAGATTGTAAATTTTCTACTGCTTGCAAATGTAATGATCATGTAGTAGGTAAAGTTATTTTTATTCATTTCAAAATTTATGATGATTTATATTAAGGAATATTGCACATAAACTTGGTTCACATGCTGAGCTTAATTTGTATCCACTTTGCATTGAAGTATCACATTGCCATCCTACCTTTTTGAAATCACTCATCGGTGCAAGGTTTCTTTCATATGGATCAGTTTTCAAATGAAATTTGGTGCTATGTGTTCCTCTTAAACTTTGTCATTATTCTTTTGGAAGATCATGGTTTAATGCTAATTATACAAGTTATAATCCTCATTTGAATCATTATTTATTGATGCATAATGAAGGTGTGTTTTTCAACCACCGTTTCTGAATGAATAGCATGAAGTAAAGAAAGTTGTCCAACATGACACATCTTCATCTTTACATGATTACATGGACAGAATTCTTCAAGAAGACTTGAATTTAATGGGAAGAGAAATGTCTATTTCAGTTGTATGTGAAGTAGATAAGCTTTCTCATATGGAGGTTTCACTTTCAACTTATGAGATTTATGAGCCCAAACATGCAGAATCCCCATCAGTTGTTACCTTTGATTCCCACCAATTGATACTCCCTTGGTTCCTTCAAATATAATATCAACTGAACAACTTGCTGTTGCTTCAGAGATTTATGAGTCAACCATTACTGGCTCTACAATCATTGTGTCATCTAATGTTGAGTCTGCAATTCTAAAACTCACACCACATCCTTCAATTGAGACTCTCCTTATTGATTTTGATTCTGTGAAATCTGATACTCCTATCGATACTGCTATATAGGAACAACAATTGTAGAGTTATGAGAAATCTGTGCTCATAATTAAAGAGTTTACTACTCCCCCTTGAAAAGTTTGTTGAAGAATCTTCTTTCCTTCATCATTGACGAATTTTGAAGAGCATTAAAAATGCTGGTCCATAAGATGTTGAGAAGCTTGTTGTTTGTTGAAGATTATCATCCAAAATTACAACCTTTAATATTGGGTTTGTGACCATTGTACTAATTGGATTGACCATGTTAGCTGCCAATTGCTAGTTTCAAGTTCAACATGGGTTTATCTGGTAGAAGACTTCGTATGAAGATTTGACTTATGATGCTATAATTCTATTTTGGAATCAATTTGACCGGTAAAATAGACAGGAAGGATATAGAAGAGGAATACAAGTCCCGACTAGTGATCCTTTGAAAATAGCAACAAACTTAGCTCTTATAACAACACTTCAAACTAATTCAAAATAAAATAGAATCAAACAACATCTCAAATTTCTAATCTTTCAACACTTCCCATCAAGCTGGAGATTGTAAATCAACAACTTGGAACATGGCAGTATCTCAATGATAAAAATCTTTGACCATAAATGCTTCAACATATTCCAAGGAAACTCTTCCGAGCCAATCTATTTGTCGAAATAAATTGGCGTCATCATATTTTACCAAATAGCTTAAGCCAAAAGATCTTGACTTCAAAGGCAATCCATTTGTCTTGATACCCTTGAAATTGAATTGGTGAGGCATATGTACTTGTATACGTATCTCACCCTCAAGCTGAAGTTGATCATGCTGCAAGTAAAACTCTTTCCAAGAGGGCACACAAAATCCTTAGAAAAAGACACTAAGAGATGTAGACAAGTCAAAGCACTAAAGGACAGCAACGAAAAGACACACACAGGCCCTATTCAAAGCACACAAATACAAGTTGCCTATAATAGGAAAAGCCTTGCTTGGACCCTCCCAAAGATTCATTTATATTTCCCCCTTAAGCTGAACTACAGCTTAGTTGAGAAAGTATTAAAATCCTCCTAGAGGACGCAGAGGAAAGCCTTTCTAGAAAAGGACACCATTAACCTTTAGATAAGCAATACAATACCCCTTCTATAGGAACAATTTCAAAACCTTCAAACGGCACAAATGAAGATAAAAACACTTGTACATTGTTGAAAACAGTTGCAGGATAAAGTAACATTGAAGAAAACATTACAGCCATAAACATTTATACATAAACTCTTAGGAGGCAATAAGCAAGTAGAAGCAACATCAGTAACAAATGTGGGGAGAACACCACTTCAAGCCACAATCAGCAGCCGAGGTGGGTGGCACAACCAAACCTGCCATGATTGTGCTACATCAGGTTATGATCAAAACTTCCTTTGATGCTGCATTGATAATCTTATATATTAGAATTCAACTCATAGATAAAATAGACAGGAATAATATAGAAGAGGAAAATGACTAATCAAAATGACATAGACCTGTGACATTGACGTATATTTATAACATATATCTCATTTGGATGAATAACAGTCTAGGCTTATGATGCCTTAATAAAATAGCAACACACTTATCTCTTCACAATATTTAAAACTAATTAATACAAGGTGAAAACATTGACTCCAATTTCATATCTTTCAACACTCCCATGTCCACCTATTGGTCCACTAGATATCCTACCTTTCTACTGTGAGCGTTTTGTTTGGCAGAACTTGTGGTCGAGTTCTATTTAAGACTAGGACAACTAATGCATGACAAGAATGAAGAAATTTATATTATTTTGGTTGTTAATTTAATAATGTTTTTACTTAATTAGGCCATATAATAATAATAATTATTGGTCTATTTTTGAAGTTTGATAGTCATTTGACTTTATAATTTCTTTATTTACTTATTTTACATCCATTGAGTTTATAAATTCTTTGTAATAGACCTTGGGAATTCAAGGTTTGATGATATTGAATAAAAATTGAGTTGCTTTGTGCTTTGGAAGATTCACAAGTGATACTAAAGATTGATGATGGATGGTGAGGAGCCGATCAGCCCCTGTCCGCTGTTCCCCATCAATCTATCATGTTTTCAGCGAGAAGAATTTCATATTTGGTCGTATCCTGCTTGCCTAGTTATTTTGCACATAATATGAATGTTCATAGGGAAAACATTCCATAAATGCATATCATGTTGTGATTTAATTATCCTTTCACTACTATTTGTGTAAGAGAAGGCATTTATGCCATATTCTGTTATGTCCAAAGTCTATTTTATACATCCATATGTGGCATAAGATACATCTTTGGTGAATCTTGCATATTATAAAAAATGTCCAAAATACTGCCAGCAAAGACACCCTATAATAGTCTGAACAATACGAGGAGAATCCTCCAATTCTTGTAACCAGAGAGTATTGGAAACTGAGCCTGCTTGTGGGAAATTTTTTTGCTGATTTTATTTAATTATGGCAATGTGGAAAGATTTACATTTTGGTATTTTGTCTGCAAGCTGTGTATATTGTGTGCTCTTTTTCTAAGTCTCGCGTTTTTTCTGTGGCAGTCAGCCTTTTTTGTTGAAATAAACATATTATTTGCAACTATCTTAAATGGGTGGATATGAAATTCAATCTTAAAGTAGTTTAGCTGTCTGTTTCTCTTGCAGGATATGAAGCGCCAGTGTGACGATAAAAGGTTAGAACTGTTAGATCTCTTTTCATATTAAGGTTGACAAGATGTAACTTGCAACTTTTCAATGCAGTATCTCTTTTTCTGAAGCTCCCACCATGTATGGGTTTTGACCCAAGTTCCACAATTTGACTAGGATGAATTGCATTATGCATGGGGCATCTGACCTTTTCATTCTCATTTCTTCTTTTAACAAAGTAATGCACATGACTTACAGAGTTGTATATGATGAAATGATGGCTGCTGCTAGAAGAGAAAAGGGAAGGGTGAGAAATTCCAAAGGGGACCATATATCATCTCAACAGTTACAAACTGCACATGAAGAATATGATGATGAAGCGACATTATTTGTCTTCCGCTTGAAATCCTTGAAACAAGGCCAATCCCGTAGCCTACTTACTCAGGCTGCTCGACATCATGCTGCTCAGGTTTCATTTTTCAAATATCAAGCTTTGACAAGTTCAATTTTGTTAATTGATTTTACAAATTTGGTGTCTTCTAGATCTTAGCTGTTTGGTGGCTCAAAAGTTGAGCTCATTTTTGTTCTGTGAAAACAGTTAAATTTCTTCAAAAAGGCTGTAAGATCATTGGAGGCCGTTGAGCCACATATAAAACTTGTAGCCGAACAGCAACATATTGATTACCAGTTCAGAGGCCTTGAAGATGATGACCAAGATGAGGGTGATGAGGATGGAAGTCTTGATACTCGTGATGATGGGGAATTGAGCTTTGATTATGGGCATAATGAACGTGGCCTAGAGGTTTCAACATCAAGGAACTCTATGGAGGTAATTTTCCATTTTTCTTACTGATATAAAAGTCTTGTTGTTGGTGTCTTTTTTTTGGTCCAAATGAATCATGCATCTGATTTTAACCAAACTGGATTCTTGTTGCGGACTTTGATACCACTAATGTTTCTTAAGAGAACACAATCTTACAATGCTGTTCCTACAAATAAGAATGATCTATGATGTAGATGGTAAATCTTCATCTCAGTGAGAGGTTTCTTTGGTTTTCTAAGAACAGATGGAAGGTTTCCTTGGGGAAAACCAAGGTTTACAATATTGGATACTTATTTCGTTTTGCAACTTGCTGAGTCTGAAATTTCGGAAAAATATCGGAGGAATTTTGGAGAAATCCAGAATTTTCCAAAATATGCAAATATGCATTATAGATGTATATATTGTCATGTAAACAACATAAATATATAAATTTGACATGGAAAAGACATAATAAATTGTGCATCAGCATAACATTCATCAAATTGTTCAAATAAGCTTGCACACATTCTACTTATAATAGAGAGCTAAGTCTTTCTAAAACAACATGGCATAGGCCTAGTCTAATCACTTGAATATTAATGGATAGATAGTTAACTACAATAACATGCATGTACTAGACAGTATATATTTGTTCACTCATCTTCTATGAAAATTTTAGGGAAACGAATGTCAAATTACCCTAAAATATTATGCAAATAACTAGAAGTATGACATGGATCTACCAATGCAAATGGCTATAGTATTTGTGGGCCGCCAGTACGAATAGTCAACATTTAAAAAAGAGCACACACTTGTTTGCACTTTACAATCTCATCCAGAAAATCTACCGTTTATCGTCGTCCTCTTTCAATGAAACAATGCCTTCCCTTCCATCTATGCACTCCACATTGTTCTCAACCCAAGAAGAAAATATTAAAGGCAACAACCACAGATATAGAATGATAAAATGAATAGTTCAGTTAGGGCTCAACAGATTTCAGCCCAAACCAAAATAACCAACCAAACCGAACTGAAATTGTTGGTTTACTTCAGTTATTATTAAATTTTGGATCGATTTGGTTTTTAAGCAAATTTTCTTAGTGTGGGAAATTTTGGCTCGGAACCAAACCGAATTGAAACAGATAGAAAAACCATAAAATTTTTTTGAACAAAAAACTTAACATTTATGTTTTATGTGGGTTATTCTTAAAATTTTTTAATTTATTTGTAATTCATTTGAGTTGTTTAATATAATATCTATGTATGGAATACTTTTTAATATGATTATGATGGTTGAATAATATTATAACTTTGTTTATTAAAAAACAACTATTAATTTTAATATAGTTTTAGTGATTTCAGTTTTGTATAAACCGCAAACCGAACCAATTGAACCAAAATATTTTGGTTCGGTTCAGTTCGGTTTTGGGGAAATTTTGGGTTGAAATTTATCAGCCGAGACCTAGTTCGGCAATTCCGAATCCTATTTGGAACGAAATCGATTGAATGCTCTGCCCTAAATTCAGTCATGTTTGTTCGGTTTTGCTTCTCAGAAATTCTGCTGAAATAAATGAAAAAATTGATTGCGCCCCTGTTTTCGCTCCATTAGCCTGCCGGGATGGGAATTTTGGCAGAATCTGTCAGAATATTGTGGAATTGCAAACCATGGGAAAAACATACGATGGAATTTTGCAAAATTCTGCTTTTGCATGGCTTTAGTCATCATTTTCAAGAAGAGCTTCTATTAAGTAAATATGAAGTCTGTATTGGTTCCAATGACAGGTATCTGGTAGCACATTATGCAGAGCCAATCTAGATCATTTATAAAATAGCTAAGTAGTTGATATTAAAAGTTGTATTTTCAATAAGAAGCCTACTACTAGTTCCAAGTTTTTTCTGCATAATCCTTATTTCAGTTGCCTTTGGGAGTCTTTATCCTAGTAGTAATACTATTTCCCATTAGAGGTGTATAGATATTTTATAAATTGACAAGTTTAGCGTTTTGGTGATTGAAAAATTCTTGTTGGTTTTTCCCTTCTGACTATATTTGTCCAAGTTTTCTGTCCTTTTGTATGTGTATCTCTTGATTCTTTGTCTAGTTTTCTGGACTTAAACCTCCGTCATAGTGGTTGTCAGAGCTCCATTCATTGGCATTTGTTATACATTCATAACCACCAATTTACATCCTCTGCAGTCTATATTGGGAATCCATGGCTGGACCTGCCGAATATCCAATTCTCTTTAAGTTTTTCTCCCTTTTTGTCTACTGATCCCTTGATTAGTCTACTAATATTCCAGGAGTTAATACTCCATCATAAGTTGTTACTTGTAAATGATAATAACAATTTGATATGGTTCATTTTAATCTCTCTGTATATAAATAAAACTGCTAATATCACGTTGACTCTACTCTTAATTCTTTATACTTAAGACTTTATTATGTGTTTTCATTGTGCAGTTAGATCAAATGGAGCTAACTCTTTCAACAGCAGAAGCCACAAAGGTGACTTTACCTTTCTTAGTAGCAAGGATAAGGTCTTATTGGTAGGGTATTACACTTGATTGCATAAAGGGCTACAGATTTTTTAATTCTGGTGAACTTCATTTTTAGAATCTAACTCCTGAGCAATTGACGTAATTAAATTTCCACCACTCAATTTTCACTATATTAAACCCTGTGCATTTAAGACTCATATTTATAGTCATAATTCTTATACAAATGCGAACTGAATTTATATTTTGCCAGCATTGTCGTGAAAGTTAATTTATTTCATGAAGCCTAAAAATATGCGGGGAGGTGTAGATAACCATGAGGCTTAATTTCCATTCTTATTTTACTTCTTATTAAGGGAAATGGCAAGAATTGAATCCATCATAAAAACTTGCCACTTTTGGGGTTTGATTTTTGTAATTGATTTAACTGCGAAAGTGATTATCAATAATACAAATTCTGAGTGTATGATGATATACCTTTTCCTTGCCCAATTTTGTTGACTCTCAAATATTTTTAATAGTTTTTGTCATTACAACTGGTCATATCTCTCTCAAAATGCTTTGTCAAGTTCCATGATGCATTAGCACTTTCAGCTAGTACCTACTTGCAATTTGTTAGCCTGCTAGAAGATTGTTTGCTTACTGATTTAATTCATATTGCAGGAAGGGTTGGATAGTGTGATTAGTGGAATGCCAATAGCAGGGCACCGATCAATGACCGGCAGCCAGTCAGCTCCGATATTTCCTGAGAAAAAGTTTGAGATGCGGGAAAATTTTGTCAAAGACACTCAACCGCCGACGAAAAAATTTCACTCTTATGTCTTACCAACACCTCTTGATGCAAAAAGATTGGTTTCAACAGGAAGAGGAGGATCGACTTATGTGAATGCAGGAATGAAAGAAACAAGCACTAGTGGGCATGGGCACAATATTTGGCACTCATCCCCTTTGGAACCCCATAAATCTACGAAAGATGTATTGGATGAGCGCACCTCAGGAAAATCCCAGTCAATACTCAAAGAAAGCAACATTAATAGTGTCTCTACTAAGACTCCTCCTCCCTTGGCTGAGGGACTGTCCCAACTTCAAACTGAGCATAGACCTTTTTCTGATTCCAAAAAGATTAAAAGGCAATCTTTTTCTGGACCAATATCAAGCAGACCCTGGTCTAGCAAGTCTACAATGACATCAAGTGCATCAGCTGCAGAACAATCCAAACTTTCTTCGCTGCATCACCGGACTCCAGTACCTCAGCCTTCTACCTCGCTCAAAGTGTCACCAAGTGCGTCACCTCCTCCGGTATCATCTCCTAAAATAAGTGAACTCCATGAGCTTCCAAGGCCCCCACTTAATGCTGTGAAGGCAACAAGACCTTTCAGTTTGGTAGGCCACTCAGCGCCTTTGATTCCTCGGAGTCAAGAAATGTCTATGGCAAATAAGCTGCCTGCAGTTGCATCACATGCTGCTTCACCTCTTCCTGAGCCTCCTGGGACTGTCCATCGCAGCTACTCCATTCCATCAAGAGGGCAAAGAGCAGCGTCTTTTAGCATGCCTGAGTTGCTGAACTTGTCCCGAAATTCTGATGTTAATCAGGAGGTTTCTTCTCCTCCTTTAACTCCCATCTACGTAATCAACACTCAACCATCAACAAAGACGGGAGAACCAACTGCACCATCTAGTGGAAATTGAGGTAAATTGAAAATATTTTGTAATTTTTTGCATGATTTTGACATTGAGCGTGTGGAGATTAGTGGTTTGACTTTCCATAAATGCTTGTGCACGCGAACAAACATTTACTTCCAACCAATCAAAACATTTTGAGGTTCTCATAGCTGTTTCCATTTTTTAATGATTTTGTTTCAGGCTATATAACATGTAAAACCTTTTATCTGGGCACACAAATGGATGGCCTTCGGTTTATGAAGCATCTTTGTAAATATAAATGTAATAATTCGTTTTTTTATGTGGCCAAGTTTTGTATTTTGTGACCTTTAATTGGATTTAACGCAGCGATCTATCCTAATTTTCTTGTTACCTTACTTTACGGGGGCAGTTTTGATGGTCTTTATCGTAAGAGTTTTACTCCCGAGCATTTCAAATGTAAAGGGGGGCCACTAATGATTCATCCTCCCAAAAAATTATTGTACCCAGTAGTTTTATTGCTGTATCGAGAGGGTTGTAGCCGGAGGCTTTTGTTGAGCTTTATGAACATGTTTGATTTCTAGTCTATGAAATCCCCGTGTTAATGACATGGTATTGCTGCGTGTCGTGGTTGGTGCCCCCTTTAAGAAGCATAGTGTTGTCAAATTGATCATTTTTCTTAACTAGGCATCGGTTCGTACAATGGATGAGATACTTTCAGAATTTGTTAATAATATATACTAATAAATATAAAATTAAATATGTTTAAATTTTTACTAAAAATTATTAAAATGAGTAATGTATATTGTAAAATCTGTGACTCAGAGTTGGAATTTTACATTTGCGAACCAGTTGGTTTAACTTGAGTTAGTTTTATGACCCATGCGTTATGATCATTGGAGGTTAAGTATATTCGATTATATGATGATAACGTTAGAAAAATGATAAAAAATGAGTTATTAAAATATACGAAAGTATGCAATTATTTTTTTATATATTTAATTGTAGAATTATTTTTAAGCTGAATAACGTATTAGGAGGTGTTATAGAATAATTTTGGTGGATTATTAGTTATAAAATATGTCATTTTGATGTTATGGTGCATATTTTATTTAATAGGATTTTTTACCTATTCTTTCGAATTTTTTTATAATTTATTACAAGTTAGTTATTATTTTTTTGACCAAACTTTTATTCATAAAATTGCCACAAAACCCCCTTCATGATCATTTCTCGCCCCAAACCCTGACACTGCCTAATTGCCACCCTCATCCTCGTCGTCGATGCCCCCTCTGGTTGCCCCATTGCAGTCTGTCGATGCCATTGACCACTGTAGAGTCGTCGTTGTGTTGTCCTTAGCCTTCCTAACCGTCGCCTAACCTCCATGGCCCCTTGACGCTATGCCCTAGTGCCATGTGTCCCGGCACCAATTCGCCGCCGTCTTCACCGCTCTGCCATCGTAGTTCCACCGACACCCTCCCCATTCGACCCCCAACCTTTCCCCCATACCTAGGGGCTGCCGTTGAGGCTGGCCAAGGGCCAATCAGACAAGCTTATTGACCCTCAGCCAACTCGATCCCACTGCTGAAGAACATCGCCGACGCTAGGTCGAGCTCACCGAGCCAGTCCCAACTCCTAGCTCCGATTGCCTCATCAGAAAAGTTGCCAGAAAGTAGCCAAAAAATTGCCAGAAAACCAAATTTGCTGAAAATTGCCAAATCTTCCACTGAATTCATCCAGTCAATCTTGATTGAACTTCGGACACCATTGCTTACCAAAATTGAGTCTTGTGCCGCATGAGAAATCCTAGTCGCTGCTGATTGCCCACAACACGAGGTATAATTAACTCTAACCTAATTACTTAAATGTGATAATTATTAGCATAATAGTTAGGATTAATTAATTAATGTGTTAAATATTTTTATTGTAAATAAAAATAAATTGTGTGATTGAATTGTTTTAAAATGAATGCTAAGGAACTAATATAGTAAATTAAGCAGATAATGTTAATTAAATGCAACATAGCTTAGAAAATCTCATATAGATTGATTGTGATTAGATATGATATGTGCCTTGATGTGTGTGTACTATAGGATATGTAAATCCATCATAGTAGGCATTAGCTTTTAGTTTTGATGTGTAGGTGTGGAGTAGGGCTCACCACTTGCGCATGAGGACACGATTGGTGGTTCTATTAGGTCCATTTAGGACCTGCTTTTGGTTTGACTTCTATACTCTATCGTTCTTTGTTTTCAATATGTAAGTGGATGTGTCGAGTGGTGGATTTATTATAGCTCACTCCACACAACCATTTAGTCACACAAAATATTCAGATTAATAGCCCTCAAGTATGAGATCCCTTAAGTTTGTTTTCGAAACTCAAATCTAGATTACGATGCCTTTGGACCTATTATATTACGATCCCTACCCAGGCCAATGCACATGTAATTTTATCGAGTTTTCAGTGAGATGTGAGATAGGGGAAAATAGACAACTGTGCTACACAAATGGGCGCGTGTTAGTCAAAGCGGGCTCTGGATTTGGTGAGCATCTATTCTATTCCCGAGGGATTCTGATAAACTCCACCTTTGAGTTTCTCAAACCCAGAGAAGTATGGGACGTCTACGGGTATTGCAATGCAGCGCATGTCTAAACTTATGGTTTCAAAGGGTACCAAAGGCTACTTGACCTCTGTACTCAGAATTGATTTTCCTACACAAGGGATAATTTAAAGTTGCCAAAGAATTATATGAGATAGCAGAGGATGCTGTCGAGTCGACGCTGACGACTCCTAATTAGTGCCCTTATGAGAGATTCTACGAGGAAGAATAAGATTGCTTTCATATAATAGGAGGGTCAGCTCTCCTATGCCAGTTTGTTATTAGTTATTTCTGGACCGGTAAAGCTCGTTACTAACATTTTTCTATTATCTATGTAGGTGAGAATCTGAAAGATTGAGCACTGTCAGGGTTGAGGAGGAGCAACAATGCTATTATGCACACATGTACCTGTCGAATGTAAATGATATGGTGGAATGTTGAATTGCTTTGAATGAAGCAACTTGAATATCATTTATGTGAATTGATAAAATGTTTTGCATGTGATTGAAAATTGTGAATAGAAACGAACAGGTTGAACAATAGAGTCTAGACTCGGCTCAGAAGATCATAAGTAATGATAATTGATATGTAGAGAGAAAATATTTTGCTTGCTGTTGACAAAGTAGTCCCCATTGAACTTTTAGGGGATTTTATATGTTTTATTTTTAAAATATTTATTTTCTTTAAACTTTTCATTTGTTTGGTTTGTTTTATACATGATTGCATGCCATAATATGAATCTAAAACAACGTTAGAATCTAAGCATCTCATCCATGTAATGAATGCTTACATCACTACTTGTATGGAGCCCAGTTCAAAGTCTTCACTGACCACCAAAGTTTGAAGTATATCTTCACCCAGAATAACCTTAACCTTCAACAGAGGCAGTGGATAGAATATTTGAAAGACTACGACTTTCAAATCTTATACCATCTAGGGAAAGCGAATGTGGTAGTAGACGCATTGAGTCGGAAGGGCAAGGTGGACAAGGGTTAGCAGCTAGCTAGACTTTGGGCCATGTCAGCTGAAGTGGTGGCTATTAACTCTGTGGAGCAACTAACAGGATTACTGGCAAATTTGGTTATTTCCAATGATTTAGTTGATCGTGTTAAGCTAGCACAAATGGGTGATGAGGAGCTGAATGAAATGCTGGACAAGACTCCTGACATTGTAGCTAATACCAATAGTGTGATCAGATTTAGAGGAAGGTTGTGTGTACCCAAGGATGAAGCACTAAGACGGAATATCTTGGAGGCTCATCGCTCAAAGTTCTCGATACACCCTGGAGTTACTAAAATGTATCAGGATTTAAAGCGAACCTCCTGGTGGATTGGGATAAAGAGAGATGTTGTGGATTTTGTCTCCAAGTGTAAGACTTGCCAACAAATCAAAGCCGAACATCAACTACCCGGAGGACTATTGCAACATTTAGGAATACCAACCTAGAAATGGGAGTGTGTCACATGTGATTTTATTGCAAAGCTACCAAGGACTTAGAAGAAGCATGACTCCATATGGGTAGTTGTGGACCGACTAACTAAGGTAGCTCACTTCATCCCCACAAAATCAATGAGAACGGCAGAATACCTGGCTGGATTGTATGTCGACAATATTGTCAAGTTGCATGGGATTCCAAAGGTGATAGTCTCCCACCGAGATCCCCTATTCACCTCACATTTCTGGGATGCTTTCCAAAAAGCCATGGGGACTCAAATCAAGCTGAGTACAACATATCATCCCTAAATTGATGGTCAGAGTGAGAGGACTATTCTTACTTTGGAAGATTTGTTAAGAGCTTGCATTCTTGACTGGGGAGGTGACCGGGAGAAACACTTAGCTTTAGCTGAATTCACCTACAATAACTCTTACCAAGCCAGTATAGGGATGACACCATTTGAAGCCTTATATGGTAGGCCCTACTAGATCTCTATCGTACTGGTTGGAGTCTACCGAAGCAGTTATAGTCGGGCGAGAGATGGTGAGGGAAGTAACTGAAAAGGTGAAACTCATTCAGCAAAGGCCTAAGGCAGCAGACGATCAACAAAAGAGTTATGTTAATACTCGAAGGAGGGACCTAGAGTTCCAAGTTGGGGAGTTTGTGTACCTAAAGCATCTCCTAGGAAGGGGGTGATCAGATTTAGAACATCAGGGAAGTTGAAGCCAAGATTCATAGGACCATTCCCAATCCTGGATCGAGTTGGAAATTGTGCATATAGACTAGCATTACCACCAAGCCTAGTTGAAGTACACAATGTTTTCCATGTGTCAATGCTAAAGAAATATGTACGAGATGAGGATCATATAATCACTAATTTTGAAGACTTAGAGCTACAAGCAAATTTAACCTACGAGGAAAAGCCGATTCGCATCCTGGCAAGAGAAATAAAGACACTCAAGAACAAGGAAATTCCTTTGGTAAAAGTATTGTGGAAAAATCAGGGATCAGAGGAAGCCACATGGGAGACTGAACTAGAAATGGCAAGGAAATACCCTAGCCTATTTGTGGCATAAGATTTTTATTATTGTAATAGCATGAACCGATACTGAAGAAATAAAATTAATCATGATTGTCCTGTTGCCGTTATAATATTTCGTAGACAAAATATTTCTAAGATGGGGAGATTTTAAAGACGGTGAAAAAACATATATATTCAACACGGCCCGAGAAGGACCGAATGCGGTCCGGGAAGGACCGAACGTTGGAGAATTATTATTATTCTCTACCCGGTTAATTCTACCCGGTTAATATATTTTATTATTTACCCGGTTAAATGAAATACGGGTGTAGGGGTGTTTTCAAATACCCTAGCCGTCATTTTCATTTTTATAATTTTGAAAGAGGACGTCATTTTTGGTGTAACATCTTCCTCACCTTAGCCACCTAGTTCTCCTCTTCCTTACTGGTGCTTCTTCCTTGTTTGGGTATCCTTCCTATCTCCCTCTTCTTAATTTTCTTGCATGCATATTCCTTATAATAAGCTTGATAAACATGAGAATTAAAGTCTGAAATCAACAATAAAAAACTAAAACTAAACTGTAAACTGAAATTCGCCATGGCCGACGAATCTGAATTTTGGTAAGGATGGGCAACTGTAAACAATTGCAAGGCAGCCGCTCACAACCCCGATGACCTCACTAGTTGCTGGGTCGAAGGGATGTCTCATCATGTCCCTGGGTTCCGATGGGTGGCGGAATAACAGCTGTTACTGGGCGGATTTGCAAGGGGGACGAAGGTGATGGCGATCCTCTGAAATTGATGCTGTAATGGAAGATGCAGATGGGTAGACGATGGTTCTTCTTCATTGACAACATCAAGGGTCTATTACAGCAGTTCCTGCTGCTGGCATAGGCCACTACAGGCAACCTTCTCGCCGAAATTCATGGCGGCAACGTAGGAGAAAGACCCTACTCCCTGCAATGTCCAAGGTGGCCAATCCTTCCTGTTTTGATGCCAGCCTGAGGTTGTTGAACATTTGAATTGGAGCAAGGTGCAAGAAAGGAGTGATCTGGAGGCTGGGAGAAGAAGGACTTGCAAGGTTTGGTGTAGGATGGTCGCCTTGGATAACTGTTGTAAAACAGGGACTTTGGACTTCATCTTTGGATGTTTTAATTCGTTGTTGATGCCTTGTTGGGATGCTTATATGGTTGTTCAATTGGGTTGCTGGGGAAGGTTGCATAGGGTTGAAGAAGAAGACATCAGATCTGGTTTTTGGTGCAAAGAAGGTAGGAGAATAGAAGGACGTTGGGGAAGAAGAAGATGACAGTTTTGTAAATATGGGTTGACTCGATACCACTTGAGTTAAAAATAATATTAACTCGTAATAAATCTTTTAAAATAATCATTTTAATGGGTTATGGGCAAAGTTACTAAAGTAATTAATTATTGCATGAAATCGCCACGAGTAATAAAAAATACGGTAATGATAAACGGTTGATAATTAATCAGCGCACAACAAATGGTTTGTAATGACCCGCCATTTTTCATGATATTGTGGGCCTAACTGGCTAGGTGTTACTCAAAATTAAAGTAATTATGTCAAACATTTTTATATAAATAATAACATATATAAAAATCCCACAGTCTTGGACCGTTTCCCAGCAGCCACACTTATTTCTCAATTAAATAAAAAAAGGAGTCCTCATATTTATTTTGCTCCATACTCTAGATGTCAATCACCTAATCTCGTATCTGCACACCTGCGGAGGCAATTCCGCGTTAGTGATTACAACACTAAGTAGTATAATAGATAAAACAAAACAAGTACATTCCACTATTTCCTTATGTTTATTTTAATATGCGGTGGAGCAATTCCGCTATACTCCAAAACAATGCGGAGGAGGTATCCGCTGTGATCCGCACACCCCAGCCGTAGCCATTTTTGTGGGGAGGCTACCACTACCGTCTCCAGTGCCAGTGCCTCGCACACCCCGGCCGTAGCCTTTTTGTGGGGTAGCTATCACTGCACTCAGGTGATTGCTATGCCCCGTTTGTGGGGAAGCTCTCACTACCAATTCTAGTGCCAGTGCCTCGCACACCCCGGCCGTAGCCTTTTTATGGGGAGGCTATCACTGCACTCCAGTGCCAATGCCTTGCACACCCCGGCCGTAGCCTTTTTGTGGGGAGGCTATCACTGCACTCAGGTGATTGCTATGCCCCGTTTGTGGGGAAGCTCTCACTGCCAACTCTAGTGCCAGTGCCTCACACACCCCGGCCGTAGCCTTTTTATGGGGCGGCTATCACTGCACTCCAGTGCCAGTGCCTCACACACCCCGGCCGTAGCCTTTTTATGGGGCGGCTATCACTGCACTCCAGTGCGATGGAGGAATCGCTGTGCCTCACTCACCCCGGCCGTAGCCTTTTTATGGGGCGGCTATCACTACTCCAAAACAATGTCGATGCATTACACAATTTACGCACATAATACGACCCAGTGTCGGACTGAGTCAATTCTTTGACCCCGGTTGCACTCGGTGCATGGTGGTCGAATCTAGGCTCAGGCCGACCTAGGCTACCAACAAGGAAAGTACGATGTTCTACCTATTATACGTACCTGACTTGTGGGTTCGTCCGACTGTAATCCGCTAACCCTAATATGAATGAGGGCATAAAATTATACATTAGTATAATTTTACTCGCGTCGAAAATGCACGCAACTAAATATTTAATATATGCCACATTAATTAATTTATTTAATTCAATAAGGTTCAACACTTCTTTATTTAATTAATTATGCTATCTCGTGATTTCTACACGATTATCTTTTATTGATCCATTATTTTACTTTACGAATTTATTATAAGAATAATCGTTTTATTTATCAAATATAATATTTTATATGATAAAGGTGAAGTCTTTATTAAATATTCCTCATAACTCTTCAATTTAAGTTAATCGCTTTTAATAAGCCGATTAATTAATTACCGTTTATCCTGATCGAAATTTATTAATTTCATGTAATAATTTATAAATTTATTATTTTGGCCACTTAACTCGTATCCCTTTAAATTAATTATTTTAATGATTTTAATACGAGTTGGTATTATTATTATGATTTTTAACTCAACCCGTATCGAGTCAAACAGAAATTACAAAACTGCCATCCTCTTCTTCTTCTTCTTCTTCTTCTTTTCCCGTCAGTCTACCCAAAACCAGTCTTCTTCTTCTTTCCCGTCAGCCTTTCTCTTCTCCACCCAAAACCACTCCAACCTCTTCTCCTTCGACCCAAATCCAGATCATGTCCTTCACCAATTGTTTCCCTTCCCTAGCAATCCAATTGGCAGCAACTATCTAGGGCGACCTTGTTCTGCACCACCAAGGCGACTAACCAGCAGCCATGGCGACCTCGACCTGCTGCTATGGCGACTCCGACGTGGCCAGCAGCACCGCCCAAGGCGACCCCTTCTTCCCGCACAACAACCCAACGCCCAGAAGAAGAGAAACACTACACTGCTGCGTGTTATATGCAACTGTTTGTGACACAATCGCCATGGTGCTGTTGCTGCAATTCAGCAGGACGTGCTACCATCCTTGGCCATAAATTCTATGAAATCTAACCTATAATTACTACAACATGCATAAGGACGTTGATGCAGCAACTGATCAGCAAAAGATTATGACTTGTCGCTGTAATTAATCACAAGCAACCAAGAATTGCTGCACGGCAGCAATTTACATTCCTGGGTGGATTTCTGGTTCTAGTCCAGTTAAATTCTCCTTTTTCTTGTTGATTTCAGGTTTTAGTTTCCATGATTATCTAGTTTATTATAATTTTTATCATATGTATGCATGCAAACTAAGAAGAAGAGAGGAAGAAACTTACCAGAACAAGGGGAAACCGGCGTCTGTCCAAAGAGACTTATGTGAATGACGCCCCCTCCTTCTCCTTATATAATGAAAGAAGGCCTAGGGTATATGAAAACACACTTCGTTGCCGGGTAAATGGGTAAGTGATACGGTTCACTTTACTAGTTTAAACGGTTAAATGGTATGGTTTTACTTAACCGGGTAAAAATACTTAACCGGTTAACTAATACTTTCCACTTGACCGGGTAATTAATAATTAACCGGGTAGCGGGTAAATAATTTAAATAAATTCATGGATACCAACGTTCGATCCCACCGCGTCGAATATATATATATATATATATTTTTTCCGGGTCTTTACATGGTTAAATTAAATCGGATGGTTATAGATGATAAAATATAAACAAGATTTTACCTTTATCAAATTAAATTTAATATTAGCGTAAACTAAAGTGATTATTTTAATAATGAGTTAGTAAGGTAGAAAATGAGTTATTAAAATATAATCGTGTAAACAAAATCACAAGTGCTCGAACCTAAGTAGCAAAATAAAAATAAATAAAGTTCAAAACTTTATTGAGTGGAATAATTTAAAATAATTGTATTAGTAATATATTTGAATTATGATAATACAAATTAATTTAATTAATCTAATCGAATGACCTACATTAGTTAAATTGCTGTTGCTAATGATAGCGACTAAAAATTATAACCTTAAAACTAAATCGTCAAGATCGTGGTTAAGTAATTATCATCGCAAAGGAAAATTAAATACTTGTTCATAGTTTATAATATAATTATTTATCATTTGTTAAGTGTTGAATTATGATGAAATAATTAATTTAAAAGGAAAAGTAGGACTTAAATGATTATGCCACATGAATAATTAATTATCTCACTAAATTGTTGAGAAGTTAATATTTAATATTGTTGATAGTTGCATGCATTTCTACTCGAATAAAATTATACTTATGTATAATTTTATGTTCTCATCTAGATTAGGATCGTTGGTCGCAGTTTCAAGTTCACTTATGAACTATCCAGGGTCCGTATAATTATTTGAAATGTTGTATTTTCCCTTGTTGGCAACCCTGGTCGGCCTGAGCCCAGATTCGACCACCATGCAGTTGGAATGCAATCGGGGTCAAGGAATTGAGCTCAGTCCAACATGGGGCCACACCTTTAAAATTACTATGTGGGAGTCTTGGTCGACTATGAGTATCTGACCACCATGCGCTGAAACGCAACCGAGGTTGACTCAATTCGGCAGGGCAGCACCCCTTGGAAGATTGAATACCTGCCCCAGGTCGAAAGGGGTGACAAGGCGCAATGTCGCAAGTAGGCTCATTATGCACTTGTGATACCGAGAGGGTGAGTCAATGGAAAATATCGGTAACTACAGGTCTGTGGGCCATGTAGCGTGTGTGCACATGCATGGGATGGTAGCTAGATGGGGAGGCCACCCCTCCCAGCATATAACGAGCTCGGCATAGGCTCATAACAACTAAAAGTCTTTTGAAACGATAATAAGGATTATATTGACTTGTTTCATTTAATTATGCAGCTTAGTGGTTTTATCACTAACGCAGAATTGCCTCCACAGGTGAGCAGCTTTGGATTGAAGAGTAGAAGTGTAGTTGGTGCTTCTTTTACCAACCTAGGTATGGTGAATTGATAATAAAATGGACTTCCTTTTATTTTTCTTGTGTTATAAATGTGGCTATGGGAAACGGTCCGAGACTGTGGTACGGTTATTTTATATATTGTCATATGCATCAGAACATGATTTATTTTTATGATTTATAAATCTCCTAGACTTATTTGCCATGTTGATTCATGTTCTAGAATGTTATGTTTACATTATTACATATTTTTTAGGTAACACCCGGTCTGGTTCGGGTGGGTCGTTAAATTGTCATTTTAGTTTCATTTATTATTATAATTATTATTATCGTCTATTGTTAGCATGGCACATTGGTTGAGATTTGATAAATGCATTAATTTTGGAATTTCTATGATGAAATTACTGGTTGATTGTAATGATTTATGATAAGTATTGCATAAGGTAGTATTGAGAGCGAAGCAATTATTATTTTTGATAGAAATTGATTGATTAAGTTGATGTAATATTGTATAATAACTACTTGATGATGTAATGCCCTTAAAAGGTAATTTAGCTTATTGTGATATTATGACATTAGAAGTCATTGATCTTCGGTGGTAATTAAGAGTAGAAACTTGATTGGTTGAATTAAAATACTTATTAAGAGGTTCATGTTATTATTGTTGAATAGAATGAAGGTGATTAATTCTGTCCATCGTGATTAGGGTTATTGAGGAAATTAAATTTTGACTTATTACCACACAGTTAATATTTAAATGTGTTAAGATATAGTCCAATTAGGATTGATGAATTTATAATGAAATGAGTTAGTGAGTGTAATTCTTTGATGATGTGAATTTAAGTATGGTTATGGTATAGGTATATTCATCTTTACTTGCAAATCTATTTTATTGAGTAATCTTTAGCCATAATATAGCACTTGTTGATGTGATTTATGCTAATATGAGAAATTATTCTTTAACCAACTTTGAACTATGAATCAATTCATCTTCACAGTAATAGTTGTATTTAGAACAACATATTATGTTTATTACTTGATTAATAAGAACTGATATAAGTTACACCATGATGGTTAGTAAAGAATTTTATTTCCTTAGGTTTGAGAGGTAAGCTATGTTATCATCTGATATTATTGGTTGTTGAATCATGCACCTAATGTGAGGATCAGTTGGAAGTTATTTGATGATAAAGATTAGCATGGATTCACAATAGGCATGTTCTTTGTTGGTTATTACATTTAGTGGTGAGTTCCCATGTCTTATCGTGTTCCTTTTCATTGTATGCTTGGATCATCATTCATCTACGCTTTACACATCCATTGCTAGCATACATCATATCATTGGCATGGGCGTTAGTGTGTAGTATTGCATGCATAGTTAAAGAGTAAGAGCTCAGCGCCTAAGCACGTGACCTCACTTGGAGTTTCTACCATGTCCGTTTAGGACTCGCCCCTTTGCTTATCGCTTATTCTACTATGATTTGATTTATTATTTGCAGGATGGGTTAGTGGTATTGTAGTGGATCCCAAGTGGTTCTTTGGGTTGTTTGAACCCCATCCATTTAAAAGTGTGTGATTAGTATGGTATCAAGAAACACATGCCTACTATTAGTTGATTGAACTAGAGCCACTTAAGCACTATCTTTTAGGCTCATCGTTGATTAGTTGTTCTATAGGCTGGCCACCTCTGGTAGAGTCCAATCAAGATGATCTTAGAGACATGTCCATGGACCTTGTGAGTCACCCAATATCCTATACAAAGTTTCATTACCCATCTTGACTTAGACAGACATCCTTACATCACCATAGATAGATAGAGACATGATGTCAGAATATGTGAGGATGAGATACCTCCTAGCTAGAGTCCTAGAGCATTGTGACCAATTTTTCATACAAGATCAAGTCTCTTGAGTATGCTTTTAGATAGAGACAAGCTTTCACCTGAGCATTTTCACAGTCACCTTCTAGGTATGTCAGTCCTACCATCAGTTTACCAGATGGTTGAGATGAGCAGACACTGATCAACGCACGTGCCATAGACCAGATGCAGACTCCACAGGTCCATACAGAGTATGTTTTCATACTCCTTGAGACACACTATACATGTACATGTGTTTTCGCCTTCATTCCATTACAGAGAGCCCTCTTTAGAAACAGTTTGTGGTTATATAAATAGTTATGAAACCCATAGCACACAGTACAGTTATACTGGCTATCCTTGTTCCATTATGGAACAGAGTGAGATATTTGATTCAGGACCAAGTTAGGTAGAATCCATGTGAGTGATCCAGTTCCTCTTGCATGGACACCTAAGAGATTGACCTAGATTGGTGACAGTGAACCGTACAGCCCATTAGCATATACCATTTTTTGATACTCAAATCCACCATATGCTAGTAGGACTCGCAGGGTACCCTAGTACAGTTGTAGAATCTGGAGTAGAGTGCCCTAAGGGTACATGTAATTGACCTGTTAGTTTGATGAAGATTAGGGAGATATGGATAGATGTTAGGCTGCATGCTTTGCACCGAGATAGTTTTTCCTAATTTAGCTCAAACTAGTACCCTGCAGTGCTTTAGAGTACATGCTTGACAACCCAATAAACCCTTAGAGGTGAATCTAGATTTTTCCCACCGAGGTAATTGCATTTCAGTCCCCATAGTTTGCAATGGCCCTAGGAACTGGTTCTGCAAGACGATTCGAGCATGTATGGTTAGTCTGGTCAGATGAGTCCAACATGTATGGTATATTTCACAATATGATTCGATCATGTATAGTCCAACTAGCTAGATTACTAAAGAGCTAGCGAGCTTCGTAAGTGTTCAGAGTTCCTAGCATCATGTTGGTCGATTTGTGCAGTGTGCAGCTAGCTGTTCGAGAGAAAGCTACCAATTTGCTAATGAGATGATATCTTCAGTTGAGCCCTTTGATCGCAATTGATGTCAGAAATTCCGATGACGAAATTTTTAAGGAGGAGAGGGTGTAAACCCCAACTTCGGGTAAGGGTTTTACCTACCTGTAGTTTGCTTGGTCATGACTAGTTTTGAGTCAGTTCGAACTGAGTTCGAGCCATAACAATTTTAAGAATGTAAGTATGGGACCGAGATGGCCATATGAGCATGTTATGAGAGGTTGAGTATGCCCGACATGCATATGATAGTTTTAGTTATTGTAACACCCCAAATCCGGTTCACGCTCGTGAACCGAACCGGCATGTTACAGGCCCCGGTTAGGTCGGCTAACCCGAACCTAACTCATGCGGATCCAATCTCGGCGTCTTAAGATGAAGATACGATCCATCGTGAATGAATAAATGCGCAAAATCCTAACATGGTACTACATGAATGACATGCAAATTAAATTTCACACCATCACAATCACAATCAAAATTAGTAAAAATTATAAAACGAAAGGGACAGAATTTCCCCTAAAAATACAATTAGGGGCCACCCTGTCAAAATCGTATATTCTAACATATATACGCATAGCAACAATAGCATTCACACAAGCTTCTAATCTACTATATTCATCATTCTCTGAACTTTGGGTCCAAACCCCACTTTTGCTGCGCTACTCTGATCATTTTATTTCATGTCATTGTCATGCATTAAACATTTAATCATGTCACTCACAAAATAATAACATAATAATACAATATTAAACATTCAGAAATCTAACATGTGTGTGCACAAGACCTCATTGCTCCTCCGTCCAAGCTGGCTCATCCATCTCGTGCTTATCACCTACATATATATAAGAAAAACGTCAGTAACAAGCGTTACTGGTCCGGAAAATAAAATAACTATAACAAACTGGCTATGAGAGCAAACTCTCATCTGAAAGAAAACATATACTTCCTCAAGAACACTCTGAAGGGCACTACTGAGGAGCCACTGGGCTGCAGACCCGGTAGCATCCCGAACTTACTGCTGCTGGTACTGTGCTACTCTCAGCACTTCTTTTTCAGTACTTCTCGTGAAACTTTATCCTAAGCCCTCTCCTTACCTCCATATTTCTCCTGGCCTTGAGCACGAAGGCCGAGTACTCTCAGGCAGTCGCCTTTAGTACCCTTTGAACCACAAGTCCGGACATGCGCTGTACTAAACAGTACCCGTAAACCTCCACGTTCTCCGGGTGTGAGGAACTCAAACGCGGAGTTGTCAGGATCCCTCGGGAATGGAACAGTCCGCTGGCACTAATCCAGAGCCCGCTTTGACTGTCACGGCATCCTCTGCATGGTACGTGCAGTCGGTTTCTCCATCTCTCGTCTCACTGAAAACTCGATAAAACTATATATATAGGCCTGGGAAGGGATTCATATAATAGGCCCGAAGGCAACTTGTGGTGGATCTTGTTTTCGAAATCATCCTCGAGGGATCTCATCCTCGAGGGGTTATTAATCCGGAAATATTCGATTAAATGGCCCGAGTTAAGTGGGATCCGATAAAACGCCACTTAACCCGCCCTGCAATAATAAAATAAACATACAATGGAAGAGCGTAAAACAAGACGAGTCCTAAACGGACCTGGTGGAAGCTCCAAGCGTGTCATCGCGCCTAAGCGGCGAGCTCCTACTTCGTACCTACACATCAAAACTAGATACTAACGCCCGCTAACTAAATGATGCATCAAACTCAGCAAACATCACACAATACGAATAACATCCATCAACAATCAAGTAATCATAATGTAAAAAAATAATTCTACGTCATCCTATTCATACCAATTTTATACTGTTTTTCTAAGCTACGTCATACTCGATTAACATGCTCATATTTACTTATCTCACTAGACTACTTATCCTCCATGCACTATCAATCAAATCATGTAACTTCATTCATACTCTGATATTCATCATGATAATTAATCAACCCTAGCATGCTATGCTAACAATTATCATCAATTTTAAATAAATCAATCGGAGGTAATTATACCTCACGTCGTCGGCAATCGGCGACGGCTAGGGTTCCGTCGCGCGTCTCGGAGCTCAAATTCGGCGCTCATCGGCGTCCGAAGCTCGATCGGGCTCCACTGGGTGAGCCCCGCGGAAGATCCGGTGAATTCCGGCGAATTCCAGAAATTCCGATTTTCCGGCGGTTTTCCGGCAGCTACTGGCGGTTTTCCGGCGACTTCCGGTGGTTTTCCGGCGACAATCGCCGGCGGCGTCTACTAGCTGGATAGGGGTCATATAGGGTACCCTCAGAACCGGCTCGACGAGCCCGACTCATCTACGAGGTCGACGCGGCCAACGGAGGAGGCGGCTCGCCGGAAAACGGCTAAAACAGAGCGGCGGCGTTGGGTCGCTAAATCCGGCCGGCCACGGTGGCGACGGCCTCCGTTCCAGTCGGGGAAGGCAGCTGAGGGGTCGAGGACGTCGAGCCGACCACCTGATCGTGGTGGCGACGGTCGGCGGCGGCGCGATCGGCGACGCGACCAAAACCTTGCCGCGGCGCTACGCACGGCGATTCCGGCGTCACGGCGGCCCGATTGGGGCCGGACTTGGTCGGGGCAGCATGGCGACGGCGTCGCCGAGCTGGGCGGCGTCGGTCGACGGCCGGGCGGCGCCGACAGCGGCGGCGGTGGCGCGCGAACAGGGGCGGCGCGGCACGAGGGTTTGGGCGTGGGGGAGAAAACGTCGGGGGTGTGTGTGGTGGCAAACTCGTAAATATTACTTGACTCGTCTCCGGCTCGAGTCAAGTATAATAACTAAGTCGTATTAAATCCCAAAAAAATTCATAAAAATCGGGAAAAATCCCGTAAAATCAAACAACACCAAAAAAAAATTATAATGATATGCTCTAGAACTATCAACCCACCCAAAATGCCCGTAACGCGTCCTAACGCGGTAAACGGCCTAAAACTAATTCTACGATCCACTATATATAAAAATAAATAAATAAAATGAACTGGCATACTCTCATATATCTGATAACTCATTCTGTTCTGCTGTGTTCATGACGTTATCATCATATACTTGGGTACGCATGACCCTCATAGCTCATACACGCGACCGGCGTCGGCTCGGTACACGTGTCCTGAAACTGACTCAACTCGAAAAATAACGGTCGACCCGACCGGTTCTGAATATAAAACCCTAACTCGAATCAGTGGGTTTTACAGTTATGGTGCAGTAAAACATGAGTTATCAGTGTATACACGAGGTGTACATATGATTTTTATGAGTTAACCAGGATTTCAAACCTAGATCTAGGCTTTAGTATCCGTTTAGGATGTTCTGGGTATTTCATTTGCATGCAACATAGGAATTTCGGATCACTAGATTGTGCCCCTGTGGGCCTAGCTTGACTAAGTTCGAGGCCCATTTAGCCTTCTTACATTGATTCCCGCATATATAGTCACTTTTAGGACTTGAGTTAGTTTTGACTTTTAGACGGTCTCAATCTGAGCATTCCGTCCATATGTATATTGCATATACCCATAGGTGGGCCCCACTAGGTCACAAGTTGTCGGACTTTTAGATCATGCCACGTGACAAGATCTGAGCCGTCCACATCAACCCTAGTTTTCTCCCTTTTATATTTCAAATATTTCCATTGATTTTCAGAGTTACACCCCTAGCGTCAACCAACTTGGCTCGCCGCTGGCGAGACCCCTCCTCTGACCACCAGATCGATACGGTCGTGACCACCTCGTGGGCAGCTATTTGTCGCTACCCACCATCGCCACTGGTCCCACCGCAGCCGCTGCCAGCGACAGTGTGTTTCTAGTCAATTTCCATAGCCACTGCCACCCGTTTGGGCCATTTTTCGATGCCGGCGATTGTCCTTCAGCGAAGCCGACCACCTCGACAGCGTCCCCTTGACTAGATTTTCATTTTGGGACCACCCACGACCACCACCACGGCCTCTATCGCTACACCCAACGGCGATACCACCATCTTTTTGGCCATTTTCTGGCTAGCCAGTGGCCAGACTCCTTCGATCGCCACCACCAGCGCCTCCACCTTGACTTCTTTTGTTGATCTTGACTGGCAGTGACCCCAACTGTGCCACCATCAGTGTTCGGCCCATTTACCGGCTGCTGTGATATCGTCCGCCTGCCTGTGTCGCGTCTGCCTACAAGTGCTCGCGTGTGCCTAGCCATGTCCGAGTCTGCCAATCCGAGTCCCTATTCATGTCTGCCTAGTCAACCTAGCCCATTTTCTAGTTAACCCAGTCCGGGTTGGTTCAGCCCATTCGGTTTGGTCTGGTTCAGCTCGGTTCGGTTCGGTTCCGCTCATTTTTGAACCGTTTTGGTCCGTTCTTGCACCGTGTTTCGTAATTCGAGAACCTCTATATTAGTTTAGATACATATTCATATGATTTAGCATATTTAGGTGTTATGATTATTTTTCTTTATTTATTGTTTTATTTATTCATTTATTTATTTATTATTATTCATTTCGTATTATTGGAGTATTTATTGATTATGATGCATGTTTATATGATTACTTATTATTATTAAAGATATATTTACTTATTAATATTAGTCTTATTTATGTTTACTAAATTGTGTGTGTGTGTGTGTATATATATAATATATTTATTTATTTATTTGTTTTGTTCTTGTATATGTCATTATTTATTTGTATTTAATTACGTATTTCGTATTGCATAACGATGATATTATTATTATTTATTATTGATGAGTATTAACTATTTATTTATTTATTTATTGAATTATTATTCATTTAATTATTTATTTATTTACTAACATGAGTATGTGTTGATATTTACTCGTGTTTACCCATATATTTATATAGTATAATTATATTATTATTTCATGATTAGAGTATTGTTCATGTTTATGTATTTATTATTTATCTAATTATCTATGAGTGCATTTTCTTGTTTATTTATTTATTTATTATTTATTATTATTATGTCTCGATTTTTATGCCACATGTTTAGTTATAGGTTTGTTAGCAATATTTCTTTATTAAGATGTATTGATGATATGAGTACACACCACGAGCATGCATACTATACAGATTTTAATATTTTACTTAGTATTGGGTTTCGATATAGGTTTCGTAGTCCAAGCTCGCCGTGGATGTGGAGATACGCTTGGAGCTTGGACCACAGGTCCGTAGGACTCTCCCCTCTCTGCTTGATTCCTTGTGAGTCGTGTTTAATCGTGTTTTAGATGTAGGATGACATTGGCGGTGTTTTATCGGATCCTAATGATGTCGGCCATTTAGCCGGGTTTTCTACACTTGTTTAATAAAACTACAAGGATGAGATCCCTTGTTAGTTTTTTAACTAAAGCTCTACAAATATATAATACAAGCCTCTTCCATAAACTTATTATATAAGTACGTGCATTTTACGGATTTCACGAATAAGAGAGTGAGTGGTATGGAGATATGTATGGACCGCATTAGTACTTCTTCAAACCTTGAGGTAGTGCTGTGTATGACGCTACTGCATAACGCAATACATTTCTGGTACTAACTTAACTGTTCTTTTTGCCACTCGAGTACTGTGGCGGGTAAAATATAGAAGATGTGAGGGCATAAGTGTTGTATGTATGAATATGAACATTAGCCGTGCATGCAAGCCTACACTTGCTTAAGTATGTTTGCTTACCGCCCAGTGTGAGGCAATCTTGAAGTTTCATAAGTTTTCGTGGGTATGGAATATCCATTTGCCAGATTGTATTAGTCATTTTTTAGACCAGCAACACTTGTTACTAACGTTTTTCATATAATATATGTAGGTCTTGCAAATCTTGAGTCAAATTTGGTGGAGGGACAGATAAACGCTACACACACTTTAGTTCAACATATTTATTTCTTTTCTTACTTTTACTTATATTTGATGTGTTTTGACGTGTATTTAACAATGTCTTCCATTCTCATTACACCAAGCGGTGTGTTTTGATGTATTTTATTGATTGAGTCCTACCGACGAACAATTTTAAACATGACTCGACTCGATCGTAACATTTGTGATTTGGTTCTTAGGTAATAGTCCCAAGAGACAAAAAATAAACATGAGGAAAGCGCCAAACTAAGCATCAGCACACCAGTTAGCTTAGGATGCTATTGGGCCTGTAACTCGGTGCCTCCTGCGTAAATACCCTTATGAGAGTTCAACAGAAGATATATATAGTTTTCTTCAAAATGAGAGTCAGCGCTCATTTTCCTATTTGTTATAGTTATTTCTCGACTAGCAATACTTGCTACTGACAATTTCTTTTATATATATGTAGGTAAGGAGAAGAAGTCTAATATGCCTGCTAGACAAAGGAGCAGTGACTGCTATGTGCACACACAAACCTGATCGAGATAAGTGTTTGATTTGATATACAATTTTGGTTATGATGCATTATGATTTGACATATTTTATTGTATTGAACTGACTTTAAACCGTTGAAAATGTTGTGACAAATGTGATAGATGTGAATAGCAGAATAGGTTAAGACCTAATTTGTGAATATGATAACTGCGTACGATAAGATAAACAGATGGGTCAAGACACAGTTGATGTAAAATGTTTTGTTGATATCACTTTAGTATGTTATGAAATGAATGATTTGGATTGTGTAATTTATATTTATATATTGTTATTTTGAATGGCTGACCCCTTATTTTCACTTTTAGGAGACATTCTATCTGTTTTATTTTAGAAATTTTATTGATTTTATTGTGATTGATTTTTAGTGTGAATTGTATGTTATATCATTCACATAGTATCCTGTTAGGGTTCCTTCCATCTCATACATGCATAACGATATTTATCTTCCATCCTATGACGCCAAGAGTAGATCCATTCGGGTTAGGTTAGGGTTGACCGACTTAATTGAGTAACCCGTAGCATTCTAGTTCGGTTCATGAGTGAGCTGGATTTGAGGGATTACAAAACAGAATAACATACAAATTATTATGATGTTTGATATAAACATAATGATCATCATCAATCATTTCAAAATCATATTAGATGATTGCTTGATAAAATTTTAAATTTCATTGTCTAGAGTATTATTTAAGGCCATGTATAGATTTTTCAAGTTTTGCCAACTTTTTGCTCTTGGCTCGAAACAACAAAACACGCTTGTTGCATATAAATTTCCTCATTAAATTCTCCATTGAGAAAAACTGTCTTAACATCTATTTGATGTAATTCTAAATTTAAATGTACTACAATTGCTAATATCAAACAAATCGAAGTGAATCAACCTACTAGAGAAAAAATTCTCTTATAGTCTATTCCTTCTTGAGTGTATCTTTTAACTACTAAATGAGCTTTATGTCTCTCAATTGTACCATCAACTCTGCACATGATTTTGAGAATCCATTTATTATCAATGGCTTGTCTTTTCGGTGGAAGATCTTCCAAGTCTCAAACATGATTTATACGTATTGAATTCATTTCTTCCTCTAATGCAAATTTTCACTTTTCATTAACAGGGCTAGCAAGTGCTTCCTTGATGTTTTTAGGTCATCATTGATGTAACGACCTGACCCAATGTACAATCTAATGGGCCTAAGTCATTTATTCAAAAGTAGTTAACTAAGTTGAAGATATATAATTCATTCCCATTTATAAATAGGATCTTACCCCTAGTAGGTATTATATATATAAGACTAATTTGAGAGATATCACAAAACTCACTTTAGGAAATTTTATCCTCGAAATTCCTATAATTGACTCATTGCTAGCCTTAGCCCATATGACTTCTTTGGCCTGTGACAAGTTGCTTAGCCAATGTCGTTAGTCCAACCCATTATCTAACACAAAACGAGGTTGCTTTGAAACTATCTCTAACAATCCTCCATCACAGTGCAAACTAATGTGCCTAAGTTATCTTTTCAAAAGTAGTTAGCCAAGTTGAAGATCAATAATCTATTCACATTTATAAATAGGATTTTACCATAGAATGCATTAAATGTGAGATTGAGTTGAAGGATCTTACAATCCACCCACCTTAGATAATTTTCTCCTTGAAATTCCTACATTTTCTTTTTAACAAATTAAACAAAAAAAGAACAAATGCTTCAACTATAATAAGAAGAAGCACTTCGCTTGTGAATGCACTGAGCCAAAGGTGTGTTCTTCACCCTTCAACTCTCATTTTTTGTTAGTAGTTGCTTATTTTTAACTGAATCTAAGCCTATGTGGATTGTAGACTTAGAAGCAACATACCACCACTAAACAAAAGATTATGAAGCATATGTAGACTTTTGTCGAGTTTCATCGGGAACAAGATGGTTATATGTCGGAAACAATTCAAAAGCTGAAGTTTGCGATATTGGTACTTGCAAACTAAAGTTTCGTAGTGGACACACACTACTTCTGCATGACGTTCTTTTTACTCCTGATATACTACGAAACTTAATCTTTGTTATTTTTTACTCAAGCTTGGTTTTAATTTGAACTTCTATGGTAGTAGTTTATCAATATAGTCTAACACAAATTATTTATTCTAGTTTTGTATTAGATTATTTTGTAATTTCAGATACTGAATTCAGTTATAGTACTGAAGATTGTTGTTTTTCTTTAATTGCATTATGTAGTTCTTCATCTTCTATTAATGCAAATAGCATGCCAGTTTAGGATACATTTGTCAGACATAATGAATCGCTTAGCTAGGGATGGCATTTGGGTCAACTTACTAATATGAACATACTTAATGTGTGGGCATTGTTTAGTTGGAAAGAGCACTAGAAAACCTTTTGATAAGGCAACTAAAGCTAAATTTTCACTACAAATTATTCATTCTTACATATGCGAACTAATGAATGTAAAGGCAAGGCATATTTCATCACTTTCATTGATGATTATTCATGATATGATGTTTTTTCCTTGATTTTAGACAAGTCTAAGGCATTGAGTTTTTGTAACACCTCAAATCCGTCTCACTCTCAAACCGGACTAGGATTGTTACGGTAGATCGAACCAACCCTTAATTCAATTAAGCTGGTTGACCCAAACCTAAATGGAAAGGATCTAGACCATCTAGGCATTTCAAGACAAAGACACGACAATGTGCAACCAATACATGCATGAGATGCACACTCTAGCAGGATGCTACATGAATGTCATGACAATTAATCACACCAAAATAATTAAATTATAATAAAATTTTAAAAAATTTTAAAATAAAACAGACAAAATTTTCCCTAAAAGTGCAATAAGTGGCCAACTTATTTGACAAGATATTTTATCACAGCAACAATATATGATTTTTAGAGCACAATAAGATCATAAACAACAAAAATATGAATTATAAGCTGGGTTTTGACCCATCTAATGATCAATCATAACTGCTAAATCAATCTCAGAATATCTCATACATTTCCACTGTAATACAAAACACATCACAAAATAATACATCACAACAAAATTCACAACAAGTATACAACGTTGCACCAGGTATGTATGTTCAAGTAGAAATTACTACTCCTTCACCAATGCCGACATATCCCACTCGTAATTCTCACCTACATAAATAATAGAAAACCGTCAACAATGGGTATCACTGGTCCGTACATAACTAAATATTAAACTGGCAAATGAGAGCTAACTCTCATATAAAGCAAACAATCATATAACTTCAATTGAACGCTCAAAGGGCAACTACTGAACAACAGCAGACTAGATGACATCTCGAATTGACTGTTGTTGTGCCACTCTCGGCATTATCTTAAAAGTTCCACTCTCAAGAAAACCAGTACTCCTAAGCCCTCTCCAAACCTCTATATTTTTCCTGGCCTGAAAGCACACAAGTCGAGTGCTCTCAAGCAGTCACCATTAGTATTCCTTGATATGACAGGTCTAAACATGCGTAGTACACAATAATACCCATCTACTCCACGCCTCTTTGGGTGTGATGAAGCTCAAGATGTGGAGTTATCAGGATTTCTATAGAATGAAATGACCCTCTCACCAATCTAAAGCACACAGTGACTTACGTATGCACCCCTCACAGTATGTACAAGTCGATTTCTCCATCTCTCAACTTACAAGAAAATCTAACAAAAATTATGTTCATAAGGTTGGGAAGGGGATTATGTAAATAGGCTCGAAGGCAATTCCAGGCGGATCTGAGTTTTCAAAACCAACATGAGAGATCTCATATTCGAGGGTTCTTAATCGTGGAAGAATTATGCTTTTTAATGGCTTGTGTTAAGTGGGATTCGATAAAACAACCACTTAGCATGTCCTTTGATCTGTAAATTAAAATATCAATGGAGTAGAGAGTCAAATAAGAGAAATGGCTCTTAACGGACATGGTAGAAGCTCCAAGTGGGTCTCGAACCTAGATGGCTAGCTCCTACACTGAACCTAAACGAACAAGACTACTCACTAACACCCATGTCAACTGTACGGTGCATGATGATATGATGAATGAATATGAGCACAAGCATACAATGAAAAGGAACATGACAAAACATTTGACATCACAAAATAAATGTAGTAACCAACATAAATGTAACGACCCGGCCCAAAGTGCAAACTAATGGGCCTAAGTCATTTCTTTAAAATGGTTAATCCAACTTAAAGATCTATAGTCCATTTCCCACTTATAAACAAGATCTTGTCCTAATAGGTATTAGATGTGGGATTAAGTTGAGGGATCTCACAATCCACCCACCTTAGGAAATTTCATCCCCGAAATTCCTATACTTGGCCAGTTGCTAACCCCAGCCCACGACCTTCTTTGGCCCATGACCGGTAGCCTAGCCAACGTCCCTAGTCCAGCCCACCATCTACACGTAACCAGGTTGCTCTGATACTATTTGTAACAATCCGACCCAAAGTGCAACGTAATGGGCTAAGTCATCTCTTTAAACGTGGTAAACCAAGTTAAAGATTTATAGTCCATTCCCACTTATAAATAGGATCTTCTCCCAGTAGGTATTAGATGTGGGATTAAGTTGAGGGATCTCACAATAAAACACAACTATGATGAACAAAGATGGTATCACGACAACAACATAAGAGAGCAAATGATGGGGAATGAACTAATCATCTAATGAGACAGTTAATAAATAAAGCAATTAGCACATAAGGCAAACAAGCACACCTTTCTCTATCAATAAACTAAATCAAACATGGTGAAGATGGATGATGACAATCTACTATTTAGAACTTATAACCTATTGTGAATCATGCTAATATTCATCATCAAAAAGTTTACAACCGATCTTCACATGAGGTGCATGACTCAATAACCAACAATATCTATGGCAATACAAATCTTATTTACTAACATAATTATATGGAAGAATATAATAGATAAAGAAGGGAAAAAATGTTATAATCTAAAGGTCACTGATAATGCTAACAAGAAGTGGCATAGGACTACGTGCATTTAGGGCATAATTAAGTTAAATGAAAGGTGAACAACTTAATATTCTCATAAAGTTACTAACAATCGTGGTGTAAATTACATGGGTTATTACTAATCAAGTTATAAACATTACATGTTATTCTAAACACAACTATCACTATAAAGATGAATTAATTCATAGGTTAAAGTGAATTAAAGGATAATTACTCACATTAACATAAATCACATTAACAAGTATTACATTAGGGTTCCAACTCACTCATTTAAGTACTTGTTTTTATTTGCAACTAAAGATGATTATATTCATACCATGACCATCATCAAATTCACATCATCAAGAAATCACATTTACCAATTAATTTCATTATAAATTCATCATTTATATCAACAAAATTGACATGATCACAAAATTGATTGAATAGAATGGGGAGAAGGAAGGGGCAGCTCACAACGATCAATGGTGGAGGTGACGACGGCGGTCGGGAGGCAGAGGCGGCGGCGGTTGTGGCTGCCGCGGGGAGGTGACAATGGCAGCTGCTGTGCAGCAAGGGGAGAGGAGGGTAGGGCTAGGGCTAGGGCTGGCCGAGCAAGGGGGTAGGAAGATGAGGTCTAGCAGGCAGCGATGGGGGTGGTGACCTGCCGCTGCCAGCGACCAAACGGGTATGGAGAAGGGCAAGTGGGGTAGAGGAAGGGAAGGGGAAAAAGGAGAAGGGAATGGTAGAAAGGGTTGGCCGGTGCAGCTGGCTGGCAGAATGGGTGGCAGCGGTGACATCCTGCTGGTGGCGACCAAGAGGGTAGGGAGATGGGTGACATTGAGCAGGGGAAGTGGAAGGAGAAGAAGGGGGTAGGGTAGGGGAGAAGGGAAGGAGAGGGAAAGAAGGAGAGGGGAAGGAGGGCTACTTGGGATGGCTGTTGGCTGGCGACAGTTCAAGAGAGCAGAGGTAGTCGGCTAGGGTGCTGGGGGATTGATCGGTATGTGAACGGGGAAGAAGGAAAAATAAAGGGATAGGGATAATTTGGGCATTTTCATATTTTTGTGGGGCTAGTTAGGGTAGTTGATTTTAAGTGAAGGGGTAGCTAAGGTATTTTGGTGTTGATTGAGGGCTAATTCGGATATTTTTGAAAAGTCTCAAGGTTATTTTAGAAATTTCACACCTAGATAGGACACGATCAATTAGATGTTAAGTAGGTGTGACACCTCAATTTCGGTTCACTTAAGAATCAGATCGGAAATGTCATGATTTAGTCGAGTCATGTCTAAAGTAACTAGTCTGTAAGACTTCATCAATAATATAAATCGAAGTAAGCTGTTTTGCATAAAAGGAATGGAAGACATCGCTAAATATGCATAAAAAATAGATCAAATATAAGTAAACATGTAAAAGAAAATAACTACGCTAAGCTCAAGGGTGTGTAGCGTTTATTTGTCCTCCCACCAAAGCTGATTCAGAATGACGAAACCTACATATATAATATAAAAAATGTCAGTAACAAGTGTTACTAGTCCATAAGTAACTAATAGTCAAACTCGCACAAGAGAACTGACCCTCCTGTTAAGTGAAAACATTTACATACTTCTTCACAAAATCTCTCATAAGGGCGTTAAACATGAGTCATCGACCTCGTGCGAGAGCGTCCCCTTTCTATCTCATCTCATGATTCATCAACTTTAAAAACTATCCTTTGCTCGGGGACATTACTTTCTTTGCTTTCAGCCCTTTGCATCCTCCATATCACTCCTTGTAACACCCCAAATCCGGTTCACGCTCGTGAACGGAATCAGAATGTCACGGATCCAGATTAGACTGGCTAACCCGAAACCAAATCGTACGGATCTACTCTCGACGTCTTAAGATGATGATACCAATCTCTATGCATGGATGAATGCACAGAACCCTAACATGCTACTATATAGATGGCATGAAAACCAATTTACACACCAACAACAATTACAATAAAATTTACAAAATTCCTGAAATTAAATGGATAGAGCCTCCCCTTAAAGTGCAAGTTGGGGCCACTTTGTCAAAACAACATATACAAATTTTATAATATATATATATATATATATATATATATGACACACACACACATAGAACTCTAATATGGTGTATAAATCATTCTGAATCTTGGGTCCCACCTGTGCATTCTATTTACATTTCACATCAAATTTTGGGTCTTGACGCAATTGTTGTACTTATTGAACATCTAAATATATTTACATAAACATATATATCAACATGTCATCATTAGAAAATTTTGCTACTGAAGCAGATATCATACTACATCATATTATCATATTTTGCATTTCATCACATCGTTCTCAATATAATGACATCATAAACAAAGTACTAAACATTCTATCATCTGACATGTGTGTGCAAGAGGCATCACTGTTCCTCCGTCTAGGCTGGCACATCAAACTCATAATCATCACCTACATATATTATTAAAACACGTCAATAACGAGTGTTACTGGTCCAAAATATAACTATAACAAGCTGGCTATGAGAGCTAACTCTCATGTGGAAAAAAAATATTCATATACTTCATAAAAACTCTCTGAAGGGCACCTACTAAAGTGCCACCAGGTTGCAAACCCAGTAGCATCCCAAACTAACTAGTCTACGGATGCCTCTCTTGACATTCTCTCATTTTATTTTCTAGCCCATCGGAACTACCATTATGTCCTAGGCCCTTTCCTTTCCGTTCATAATTCTCCTGGCCTTGAGCACGAAGGCCGAGTACTCTCAGGTAGTCACTTTTAGTACCCTTTGAACCACAAGTCTAGACGTGCGCTGTACTTAATAGTACCTGATAATCTCAACATTCTCTAGGTGTTAAGAACTCAAAGGCAGAGTTGTCAGGATCCTCGGGATTGGAATAGCCCTCTCAATGCCCGCTATGACTGTCACGTGCACCAACACATGGTTCGTGAAAGTCGATTTCACAATCTCTCGTCTTATTAGAAAACTAAAGAAAATATATATATATATATATATATATGCCTCGGAAGAGATTTATATAATAGGCCCAAGGGCAACTTGTGGTGGATCTTGTTTTCAAAATCATGCTCGAGGGATCTCATCCTTGAAGATTATTAATCCAGAAAACTATTCGACTAAATGACCCAAGTTAAGTGGGATTGGATAAAACACCACTTAATCCATCCTACAAATAGTAAAAATAAATCACAATAGAATATAGCAATAAATCATGGGTGAACCCTAAATAGACCAGGTAGAAGCTCCGAGTGTGTTGTCGGGCCTAGGTGGCGAGCTCATACTTCATACCTACACATTAAAACTAAATACTAGCGCCCATTCCTATCACATGATCGGTCGACTTATTATTATTATCTTCCGCTTGTTCTTATTTTTATATATGTTATAATTCTTGAATTATATGTTAAATATGATATGCATGTGTGTTAGGATGATAACGTATGTAACAGCCCTAATTAATGTATCCTATTATGATAAAGGGCCTAGATCTAATTCTATGATCCAATGAACAAAAGAGCAGACAAATGTATACTTTGGTATATACTATAACCCAGTATGCTGCTATGTTTCTGTTCTATCATCATAAAGCCTGCTGCTATGTATCAGATGCTATCATCATATACTCGGGTATATAAGAACCCTCATAGCAAGTACACATGGATGGCCTCGGCCCCATACACATGTTTTGAAAGCTGGACTAGTCTGAAAAAATGGTGGAACAAATCAATTGGCGACTATAAACCTGGACTCGGGTGCAGGTTTTACAATGGTGAATGAATGACAAGGAACAAGATTGTTAGTGCAACAAATTTGGAAATCTTGTAACACGCCAGTTTTTGGCTCAAGGGCGAACTAAAGTACTTGTTATAATTTAGAAACTATTCATTAGACTATTCTCGTACAAATTTTATGAAAGTGGATCTCAACCCGTGAGGAGGCTTAAGACGGGCAACTTTACAAGTTTCATCACATATGCATGATGATTCATACTAGCATAGAGAGGCTCTTAAACTTAAGGATCCTATATGATCACCCCTAGCCACAATAGAGGCAGAACCTCCCTACGACTGTGAGTGGTGACATTAAAAATACTGAGGATCACTCTCATTTGCAGAACATGCACACTTCCACTATAGTTTTGAGCTTGCATGTTGTGATATGAACATTTTCTTACTAATTAGTTCAAGTGATTTGTTATATTTTTTAATTTCTGACGTGCAGATTAATACAAAAAATTTAAACAATGGTCGTGTTTACTTGTTCCACATACTTGACATGTACGAGAAAATTATAAAATAATTAAACATAGCATCATCGGATTTCAGGGCGTCAAACCCTAACACTCTGACTTCACATGGGTCTTCAAGCTGTGTGAACCGTATGCTCCTGCCACAAATGATTATTCATCATACCCACACAACTACAACAAATATGTTTTGCGTACCTGGTAAGTTCCTCATCATGTTTTGGGACTTTGAGGCTTATACCCTACAGACGATAGTTAGAGTGCCCCAAGCGTGTCTACCCCACAATAGCAATGTAATGATATAGAAAACACACATGCACAATAACAAACAATTAATCTATCTTGAATCATACATGTGAGATCCCTCAATTTAATCCTACATCTAATACCTACTGGGAGAAGATCCTGTTTATAAGTGAGAATAGACTATAGATCTTTAACTTGGGTTAACCATTTTAAAGAAATGACTTAGGCATATTACGTTGCACTTTTGGACGGGTCGTTACAGGTGGTATCAGAGCCAGGTTCCGTGTTAGATGGTGGGATGGACTGGGGACGTTGGTTAAGTTGCCGGTCACTGGTCAGAAAGGTCGTGGGCTGGGGCTAGCAATGGGTTGAACTAGGGACGTTGGCTAGGCTGCCGGTCATGGGCCAGAAAGGTCGTGGGCTGGGGCTAGCAGCGGGCCATGTATAAGCATTTCGGGGATGAAATTTCCTAAGGTGGGTGGATTGTGAGATCCTTCAACTTAATCCCACATCTAATACTTACTGGGAGAAGATCCTGTTTATAAGTGAGAATGAACTATAGATCTTTAACATGGGTTAACCATTTTAAAGAAATGACTTAGGCCCATTACGTTGCACTTTGGGCCAGGTCGTTACAATACAAGTTCATATAACTTCAGGGCTTATTCCGGAACATACTACATCAATTCGGTAGTTAACACAACTACAACACAAAATTCCCCAACATAAGCCTTTCAATCTATCTGTCTACGCTGGTCAAAAGACTAATCACCTACACATATTAGAGAAAAATGTCACTAATCAAGGAATTGATTATTGGTTCTGTAGAGACTAGGAATATAACATTACTAGCAGATGGATATCTAAACACCCACATAAAAGTTCTAGAAACTTCCCGAATCATACAGGGTGGTAAGTGAAGGCCGATGTGGCCATATATCATACCATAATTGCCTACAAAGTGGCATCTTACATACATATAAACATACATATATCACTTATGCTCTCACATCTTCTATATATCACCTGCCCCAATACCCATGTAGCTCAGAACCAATGTGCCACAATTTGGTAAAATGCGCTGCATTCGCAATACTCTACATACATTGCACTACTTAAGGGTAGAAGGGACACTAGTACAATCTACATATCCCCATACCGTTCACTCTCTTATGTATGAAATCCATAAAAATCCACGTACTTATATAATAAGCTTAGGGAAGAGGCTTGTATCATATATTTCTCGAGCTTTAGTTCAAAAACCAACAAGGGATTTCATCCTTGTAGATTTATTAAACTTACGATAAAATGAGACTAAATGACCCGGTATTAGAGAGATCCAATAAAAATGCCGCCGACACCATCCCATCGTTTAAAACACAATTAAACGTAACACTTAAGAGTCAAACATAAGGGTGGAGCAAGCGAGTCATACGAACGTGGATGAGTGGAGCCGTACGTTCTAAATCGATGAGCTTAACCCACGTAACCTAACAAGAGATGGAATCCGAATCATAATCGGATCACACCGGCACACAAAATAAGGCAAAGCCTCCTCACATGCGCAACATGCGAAACCTAATTAATTTAATTATTTTTCTTACTGATGGGTTAAACCTCATTAGGTTGTTTAATTTAAGGTTTAGGGTTACAATTCTACCTCGGAATAATTTCGTACTTAGGGTTTTATCATCAGACTTAACCAGACAATTTTTTGAAGAGGCCAAATGGAATCAAATTATGCTAAAATTTGAACCCTTAGTTATAGACATGCTAAGGGTCTGTTATAAATATTAACAAGTCATGATTTATGGATTATCATGTTGATTGAGGTAAATTATGGTTAGATTAATGTACTAAAAACAGTTCCCATTACTGCAGAGCAAATTTCAAAATTTTGACCGATGGGCCTGCGAAGTCCAAATAAGCTTGGGTCAATTGGAATAGTTAGATGATACTTGTGAGTTTAGCCCATTGATATTTTATGTCCAATTTCTTTATAATCAGACCTAGGTGAATTTTCTAATCTTCATTGCTAATTTAACCATTTTCTTAATTAATCAGACCTTGGTAGAATTAGAAATTCCTACCTAATTACCTACTTACCCAAATGATCTAAAAATTTATGGAGACATTATTAGGACATCTATTACTCTTAGTAATCTATTTCATAATTTTTCTACTCCTTGATCTATTTTTAACAGATTTTCTAATTGGCTTCACATAAACAAGATTATAAATCCAGTTCCTATGTATTCTAGAAGTACGAGCTCCTTAACCATTAGAATGAATTTTTTTTAGCTTAAAAAATTTACATGTTTGCAGTAGAAATTTATTGAGTTATTAGAAAAATTTTATGGATTTTTATGTGGTCTTATAATTAACCTAACACTTAATTCAACAAAGTATATAGACAAACATAGTAGAAACAGAACAGGTACACACTGGTTTAACAATTTTGTTCAGGTTTTAATTAAGGTCATTTTAGCTTGGAAAATTTAAGAGATGATTCTAAAATCAAGAATAATAGATGAGTATCAAGTAGATTATGAAATGAAAACCATAACAACCAGTAAAAATTGGGTAAATGGATGATTAGGTCACTGGAACCTTGAAAGCTACTACCTTTCGTCCAATTTCAGACTTTTGCATGATCATCCATGCCAAATCAGTGAATATTCTCAACATATAATTTGTAAATCTATGTAGTGTGAAAATAAACAGTTCAAGATCATACAAGTCAGATATATAAAACATGATTTGTTAATTTTATTCCAAACCAGTGCAAATCTAGACACACTAATAATGAAAAAATCATAATTAGTAATCTACAAAAGAAAATGTTATGAAACCACCGCTCGATGATTTTTAAAGGACATATATACATAATAAAAATTCCATAAAAATACAAAGAACCACTTCAATAGACAAACAACAAAAGAACTTTCGAACCAGAACTAAAAATAGAAAGAAACATACCACAAATGAGCCAAGGGGAGGTCACTTGGAGTTTTCCCACTACAAGTCCTTCAACCCTTAAAGTAAAATGGTTAATAACGTTCCACAAGGCTGAGAAGAAGTGCAAAGAGGGATGAAATGGCTGGGAAGATGTTGGGGCTGAGTGGAGTGGTTGAGTTGGAGTGAAAAGGTGGGGATGAGGGTGGGGGGTTTTATAAAAAAAGAGGATGGTTGGCTAAGTGATGACATAGGCAAGGGTGCCACACCTAAAGTGGTGTGTTGGGATTTGAATTATAAAAAGAAAAAGAGGGAAAAGATTTGGTGGTTTATAAAATAAATAAATAAATACAATATAGAAAACAATTCCGAAAATGAGGCAAGTCACTGTTGTAAAGGCGCTTTAACATTGTCTTGGTGTCTGTGGTTTGAACTTGGGTGTCAAATTCAAACTTTGTCTAGCTACGATGGAGCTAGCGTAACACCTTTTGGGTACTCTGAACTTGAGCGTCAAATTCAAACTTTGTCTAGGTGCGAGGGTGCTAGTATAACTCATTTTGCATCCAGTCCTCATTTGTATCATTTTAGGTTTTTCCACCAGAAACACACGAAACAAACACGATCACAACACACCAAAAGTGACTAGACATGCGGGGGACACGGTTCTAAGGTATAACTAGACTCGACTCGATTGAACCAAATATAAAAAGGTCAGACACATAGTGTCTCGACAGGGGCAACAAAGCCAAAGGAGCTAAGGCTAGGGTAACTCATACATACATGCATAAAACACATAAATACATGGCAAAAGGGCCGGGCAAACAAATTCATCAGATTATGACTGAACCGAAACTAAAACCATTGGGTAAAAAGCCCTGATTTTACAAATGTGTTATGTTACGTAGTGCCCTACATAACTGTACTACTTTTGGAGGGAGAAATATAAGCATGGACTTCATATCTCCTTATTCTCTCAGTGTAAAAACGAAACCCTCATATACATATTTAAAAGGCTTGGGTAAGGAATTCATAATATACTTTCTCAATCTTATGAGTTTGAAAACCATCAAAGGATCACAGCCGTTAAGTTTTGTTAATCACCAAAAAGTTGGCTACATGGCTCGATCTTAGTGGGATCCAATAAAATGACACTAATACCGTTTTAATAGGAAACCTCGACTAACTTTACTTGTAGAGTCAAGCAGAGATTAAGTAAGGGGAAACCTAAAAGCCTGGTAAGTAAAGTTCCTCGACCTAGAATGGCAAGCTTGCTCCTTGTACCCCACCAATGAGATTCAACTAATCGAACCCTAATCATGCACGCAAATTGAGACAAAGCCTCAAAACATGTATAAAGACATACTTAAACCTTAAACACTCTAATTAAACTAATTACTTACTGCCTAATTATTATTAAGTTGATTAATCACAATTAGGGGATTTTAGGAATTAACTAAGGATTAATTATACTTAACCCTAATTAAACTATAATATGGATTAATTAGGCCAGTCTAAGTTTTCTGAATTTTCTCATTATCTAAATGAGCTCTAAATGGGCCGAAATTTGGTTGTCTTACTCCTAGTGGGCTAATGGCTTACCCTAACTTTTAAAATGGGTTATAGTATGAACTAACTAGGTTTCTAGGTCTATTTACCTAATGGATCATTTCTGGATTCTAAAGATCTTGGCCACATACCTATTTTGATGGGCTTGGTTCATGAGCTTCTGATGGCCTAAAATTCTAGAAAAAATGGTGCAGACTCCTAACATTATGATATAAGTCATCACAACATATTGGGCTTAAATACTATCTGTGGAAGGTTAGGAGAAATCAAAATCATGGGATTATGGCACTGGGCTCACTCTACAGTATGCTCTCTACGTAGGTAGGAAATTTCTTAATTAGCCTTCTAGGTGTCCAAACATCCCTAAATTCTATATTGACCTAGTGACCTTTCAAATTCTGAGAATTTTACCATCATCAACTTATTTACCACAATTTATACTGAGGCTTGGAGATTAGGGTTCTACTTTGTAGCTCTATATACCTCAAATAATCAATTTTACTAACAAAACAAATGAGCCCCAAATAGGCTCAAAATTGGTAGATAGAAACTAGATAATTAGTAAACAATTACTTCAATTTATCAGGATTTTATAAATTTTCTTAGTGGTACTTATTATCACACCAAAGTTGACCATTATCATTGTTCCAGAAGAAACCTAGTGTACAATCTTTTATTAGCAATTTTGATTATGTCCTTAGTAACGTTCATTTAATCTAAAAATTTAGTGGCATGTAGCAAACACATCTATCTAAATGTGAATAAACGACCTCATCAAAAAGCATCACAACCGGAGTAGAAAAATCAAGCACCATGCATCACAAATCTTGAACATGCTTAAAGATAATAACTTTATCACATTTCTACCATTTTTCCTGTATCATAGAGTTAAATAAATGTATAATATGAACATGGACGTGAAAAGAAGGGAAGGACGATCGAAGATGAAGATGAAGAAGAAGGAAGGAGAGGAAGATGAAGCTTGAGGAGGGGCTCTAAGGGGTTGGAGAAGGGCTGAAAAGGTTCTGAAGAAGGTGGTGAATAGTGGAAGGAAGAAGAAAGCTGGAGGTGAAGAGTGTTAGGGTCATGTTTTGTTGATTATAATCCTAGGTTCATCGGTTAGAAATTATAAAGGATGCATGATCATGGTGAAATAGGTGGGAGAACTAGACATGTGTATGATTTCCCCTTCCCTTATAATGATTTGCTTAATGAAATCACATAAGGAGAGAGTTAATATGTGTAAATGGGTACATGTATAGGAGAGTGTGCACAGAGGTTGGGGAGACATGAGTGCTTAATGTTTAGTCATCTCATTAGGTTCAAATTGTAATGATCAATTAATTAGAATGACTAACTTATGATAGCATTTCCAATTCCTTATTGGTCATAAGTTGTATGACATGATCATCATTAGCATAACCTTCCATTATGGCATCTTATATTGTTTGTTGGACTAACACTTATGTAGGTAGGGGAATTGTAAATGGGTACATGTATAAGGGGAGTGTGCACATGGGTAGGGGGGAGATATGAGTGCTTAATGTTTAGTCATTTCATGAGCTTCAAATTGTAATGATCAATTAATTAGAATGACTAACTCATGATAGCATTTCCGATTCCTTATTGGTCATAAGTTGTATGACATGATCATAATTAGCATAAGCATTCCATTATGGCATCTTATATTGTTTATTGAACTAATACTTGTGTAGGTATAAAGCATTGATGATGCATGGACTACAAGGGATGAGCTTGAAGACTCGAGGATCTACATGGTAAGCTCAAGCAATGCTTCATTAGGATTGACACCAACCACTTAGAGAGTTTACATTATCTCGGGAGTTGACTTCATCGAAAGGTGTCTAAGGATGTGTTAAGCCTTGTAGAGATGAAACAACATTACAAACTATCTAAGCACAACCATTGAAATCTATATGTCATCAAGGGATTCAAGTTTATGAAGACTCAAATTGAAGAAAAAGATCAAACAACCAAATTGAAGATTATCGATTGAAGAAAGGAATGAAGTGTTGAAGTGGAGAATGCTTTGATTTGAGTTTGGCCTTGGAGAAGGAAGGCTTGCTGGAGGTTCTAAGGGTCTTGGAGTACAAGATTCTTTGGCTCTTGTAGAGTGCTTGGGAAGGAGGGTTTGCGAGTGCAATATTCCTTGGCACTTGCTGCTTCTGAAGGAGGTCTTGAATTGCTTGTAAGTTGTACAAGTTGATTGTCATAGTGAAGCTACAAAGACCTACTCACCAAAGGGCTTGGTGGGATAGAAGTGGGGACATACCTGTTGAGAACCTCTTCAAAAGTTATTTGTGTTCTTATTCCTCTTCTCTCCTTTCTGTGTGTGCTTGTTTAAATTTGATTACATTTGTTTTAGCACACTTAACTTAGCTTCCTTGAGCTTGACTTGTTCATGGTAGGAAGGTAAGTGAATCAAGCTCAAATCTACTTTGCAACTTATATGGTTTGACAAGTTCACGAACACAAGTTGCTCGTGGAATTGATCTTGTATTGCCTCACTGTAAAGACTGTGAAAATAATAATAATAATAATAATAATAATAATAATAATAATATATTCGAACACGGTACGGGAAGGACCGAACGTATTATATTCTCTACCCGGTTAATTCTACCTAGTTAATTATTTTCCCATTTTATTATTTACCCGGTTAAATGAAATATGGTGTAGGGGTGTTTTCACATACCCTAGCCGTCATTTTCCTTTTTATAATTTTGAAAGAGGACGTCATTTTTGGTGTAATGGCATCTTCATCACCTTAGCCGCCTAGTTCTCCTCTTCCTTACCGGTGCTTCTTCCTTGCTTGGGTAACCTTCCTATCTCCCTAATCTTAGTTTTCATGCATTTCATAATCACCATGCTAATTTCTGTTGCTTCATCAATTCATGATCATCATGTAAAGTTCTGCTACTTCATCCATACATGGGCGTCATGTAAACTTGCTGCTGTTTCATCAATTCATGGTCGTTTTGTTGTGCTGTTGCTTCATCAACGTCCTATGCTATGTATGTAAAGACCGTGGGAAAAAAGAAATTCGACGCGGACGAAGTCCGGGAATTACCGAACGTGTTATATTCTTTACCCGGTTAATTATTACCCATTTTATTGTTTACCCGGTTACCCGATTAAGTGAAATACAGTGTTTTTACATACCCTAGCCGTCATTTCATTTTATTTTATGAAGGATGTCCTCCACCCTAGCCTTCATTTGCATTTTCTTCTCCTCTTCCTTGTCAGAGCGAGCATCCTCCTTGTTCTGGGTATTTTCCCTATCTTCTTTTCTTTTTCTTTCTTCCATTGGCAAGCACGTAGAGTTCTATGTTTAGACATCACTGTTAATTTATTTGTTGTTGTTGGCGGATATCATGATCTGTTTAATAACAATTGATTTTAATGTTGTAAATTGTTATAAAAAAATTACATTAATCTTAATTGATAATCGTGAGGATTAAGGTTTTAAATCAATAAGAAAACAAATTAATTTTTACATGACTGATGATCCATGGCCGACGAGTTCCCCTCTTCACCAAGATGGGCAAGCACAATCAAAGCTTCCCCTGTTCGGTAGGCCTAGGTGGCGATGATTGATAGCGGCCGGAGACGATCGCCGGCGACAGCTGGAGGGCGGCTGCAGTTGGGAACAGAGGATGGCGTCGGGGAAGAAGAAGAAGAAAATTCCCTTGGGTGGCAAACTTGTAAATAATGTTTGACTCGACACAGCTCGAGTTAAATAAAAATATCAACTCGTAATAAATCTTTAAAAATAATCATTTTAATGGGTTATTAAATTATAGTCGGGTAACAATCACAAACGTCGAACCTAAATAGAATAATGAAAATAAATAAAGTTCGAAACTTTATTGAGTCGAATAATTTAAAATAATTGTATTAATAATATTTATGAATTAAAATAACACAAATTATTCTAAATAACTTAATCGAACAACTTAATTAATTAAATTGCTATAAATAATATTAGTGATTAAAAAATTATAACCGTAAATTAAATCATTAAGATCGGGGTTAAGTAATTATCACTTCAAAGGTAAAATTAAATACTTGTTTATCAGTTAATAATTATTTCATCAATTGTTTAAGTATTAATTATGATTTAGATAATTAATTTAAAATGTAAAGTAGGACTTAAATAATTATATCACATGAATAATTAATTATCTCACTAGATTTGTTGAGAATTTCATATCTAATATTTTTGAATTGTTACATGTTATGTTGTAAAAAAATTTAATATATATATATTAGACATTTAGCTGCATACATCCCTACTCGAATAAAATTATACTTATGTATAATTTTATGTTCTCGTTCAGATTAGGATCGTTGGTCGTAGCTGCGAGTTCGAAACATCAAGGTCCGTATAATTATTTGAAATGTTGTATTTTCCCAATCTGGTAACCTTTGTCGGCACTAATCTCAGAATGAAATGGGAGACAATGACTAATCTCAGAATGACCTAGGAGACCACCTAATCTCAGAATGAACTGGGAGACGATTTCTAATCTTAGAATGAACTGGGAGACGAATTCTAATCTTAGAATGAACTGGGAGATAATGACTAATCTTAGAATGAACTGAGAGATGATTTCTAATCTCAGAATGAACTAGAGGATAATGACTAATCTCAGAATGACCTGGGAGACTACCTAAATCTAAGAATGAACTGGAAGAAAATTTCTATTTTCAGAATGACCTGAGAGACAATTACTAATCTTAGAATGACCTGAGAGACTTTTACAAATCTCAGAATGACCTGAGAGACAAGTACTAATCTCAGAATGACCTGAGAGATAACTACTAAAAGACTTGTGAAAGGATAATAAAGACGGGTGAAATGATAATAGGGATTTTATTGACTTGTTTCATTTAATTATGCGGCTTAGTGGTTTTATCACTAACGCGGAATTGCCTCTGCAGGTGAGCAGCTTTAGACTGAAGATTAGAAGTGTGGTTGGTGGTTCTTTTACCAACCTAGGTATGGTGAATCGATAATAAAGTTGGACTTCCTTATTATTCTCTTGTGTAATAAATGTGACTATGGGAAATGGTCCGAGATTGTGGGACGGTTATTTTATATATTGTCATATGCATCAGAACTTATTTTTATGATCTATGAATTTTAGACTTAATTGCAGTATTAAAATTCATGTTCTGGAATTATTTACCATGTTACGATTCATGTTCTTGCATGTTACGTTTACATTATTGCATATTTTAGGTAACACCCGGTCCAGTTCGGGCAGGTCGTTACAATGTAATTTGTTGGGTTAGGATAATGGAGTTGCAGTCTTTGGCGTCTTAGGAGTTCTAGGCATGGGTTTGGATGGTGGACAATGCTGTGGGGGATTCCAGGCATCCATACCAGTTCGCCAGCCAAGATTCACGCCGTGCATGCTCACAGCGCTTGGCCGGGATGTTGGGTTGTCGTGCGGGGAGAAGGGAAGAGTTCCTGGCGGTGCTGCTGGCCGAACGGAGGTCACCTTGCATCCCCGGCGGTGCTGTTGGCTAGGAGTCGGGCGCCATGGTGTAGGACATGCTCACCTTGGATAGCTACTGTAAATCACGAATCTTAGGTCTCAAATTGGGTTGCTGGAGAAGATTGAAGTTGATGGAGGACATGAATCTCGGTTTGGGTGCCAAGATAAGGGTTGAAGAAGAAGGAGGTAGGCTGTTTTTGGGTGCAAGATGAAGGTGGAGATGAGAAGAGCGTTGGGGAAGAAGAAGATGGGAATTCTGTAACTTATGCTTGACTTGATACGGCTTGGGTTAAAAATAATACTAACTTGTAATAAATCTTTAAAAATAATTATTTTAATGGGTTATGAGTTAAAGTTACTAAGCTAATTAATTATTGGACGAAATCGACATGGACATAAGTAATAAAAATACAGTAATGATAAATAGTCATAATTAATCGGCGTACTATAAGCGATTAATTTTAAATCGAATGATTATAAGTAATTAATAAAATAAAGATTTTACCTTTACTATATTAAATTTAATATTAGGTAAATAAAGTGATTATTTTAATAATGAGGCAGTAATGTAGAAATTGGCTTATTAAAATATAATCGTGTAGAAATCACAAGCGTCGAAACTAAATAACATAATGAAAATAAATAAAGTTCGAAACTTTATTGAGTTGAATAATTTGAAATAATTGTATTAATAATATAATTGAATTAGAATAATACAAATTATTTTAAGTAATTTAATCGAACAACTTAGTTAATTAAATTACTATTAATAATGATAGCGACTAAAAATTAGAACCGTAAACTAAATCATCAAGATCGTGGTTAAGTAATTATCATCTCTAAGGGAAATATACTAATAATAGTAATTAAATAGTTGTCTATCAGTTAATAATTATTTTATCAAATGTTAAGTATTAATTATGATTTAGATAATTAATTTAAAATGTAAAGTAGGACTTAAATGATTATGACACATGAATAATTAATTATCTCACTAGATTTGTTGACAATTTAATATTTAATATTTTTGAAAATGGTATATATATTAGACATTTAGTTGCATGCATTTCTACTCGAATAAAATTATACTTATGTATAATTTTATGTTCTCGTTCAGATTAGAATCGTTGGTCACAGCTGCAAGTTCACTTACAAACTATCTAGGTCCGTATAATCATTTGAAATGTTGTATTTTCCCTAGTTGGCAGCCTTGGTCGGCTGAGGCTAGATTTGACAACCATACACCGAGTGCAATAAGGGTTAAAGAATTGACTTAGTCTGACATGGGGGTGTACTTTTAAAACTACTATGTGGGAGTCTTGGTCGACTTAAGTATCTGACCACCATGCACTGGAACGCAACCGGGGTTGACTCAATTTGATAGGGTAGCCCCTTGAAAGATTGAATACATGCTCCCAGGCCGAAAGGGGTGACGGGGCGCAGTGCCGCAAGCAAGCTCATTATGCACTTGTGATAGCGAGAGGGTGAGTCAATGGCAAATATCAGTAACTACAGGCTGCGGGCCACGTAGCATGTGTGCGCATACATGAGATGGTAACTGGATGGGGTGGCCAGCCCTACCAGCATAATTGTAGCTAGGCATAGGCTCATAATTACTGAAAGACTTGTGAAATAATAATAGGGAATTATATTGACTTGTTTCATTTGATTATGCGGCTTAGTGTTTTTATCACTAACGCGGAATTGCCTCTGTAGGTGAGCAGCTTTGGACTCAAGAATAAAAATGACCAAGGTTTGGTGAATTGATAATAAAATTGGTCTTCCTTATTATTCTCTTGTATTATAATTGTGGCTATGGGAAACGGTCGAAAACTGTGGGACGGTTATTTTATATTTTAGAGAACATGCTTTATTTTTATGATTTATATGATTTATATATTGCCAGACTTAATTGCTGTATTAATATTCATGTTCTAGAATATTATCATTTTATCTATTTCATATTTTTAAGTAATGTCGGGGTGGTTCGGGCGGGTCGTTACACTCACACACCATCTTGATTGGGTTCATATTATTATTATTGACATGCTCATACATTAATTGGACCTAATTGCTCATCTATTCCTTGGGCTTAGTCACTTGTGCTTTACTTGATTATCTACTTGTGACTATCCTTTCCTTCTGCTTAATTTGCTTAAATCATTTTTGCTATCCTTTCCTTAAGCTTGACTTGTTCATGGTAGGAAGCTAAGTGAATCAAGCTCAAGAATGTAAAACCCCAATTTTTCTCCTTATTATATTTTCGAGGACGAAAATTCCTAAGCTGGGGAGATTGTAAAACCCCGAAAAAAATAATTAGGTTATTTTATTTAGGGTTTTATAAATCTTAAAAGGAACCATAAATAATATTTAATTAAATAAATTCTTAAGAATCAATATCATTTATAAACCATTCGTATTCACTTAATAGTAAGTTTTTGACTTTTCATTATCACACAAATGGTGTAGTAATGAGTGATTATTTTCTTTTCTATAAAATTTAATGTAATGACTTCTTAAATTCGAAAAATATTAATAAAATTTAATATAATGACTTCTTGAATTCCACACATATTATTCTATATAAAGGAGAGTTCTATTGTTACATAAAACATCCTCTGGATAGCTTGTGAGCACATTTGGCTTTAGAGAAATTACATTCATATTAGGATCATGTGTTGTAGTTGCAGATACCTCATCACAATTCCAGGTCCGTATAATTATTTAAAATGTTGTATTTTCCCTTGTGGACAACCTGGTCAGCCTGAGCCCAGATTCGACCACCATGCACCGAGTGCAACCGGGGTCAAGGAATTGACTCAGTCTGACACGGGCTATGCCCTTCATAATCCAATAATGGACATGTCAGAATGAACCGACAGCCATAATACAATAAATTGGACATGGCGGATTGGAGTCGCCAGCAAATTACAGACATGGTGGACTGACCCATCAGCCAATAGATGGACATGGTGGACTGACCCATCAGCCAGCTAATGGACATGGTGGATTGGACTCACCAGCCAATAACAGACATGGCGGATTGGACTCGCCAGCTGGTAATCGACATGATGGACTGACCCATCAGCCAATAAATTGGACATGGCGGATTGGACTCACCAGCCAATTACGGACATGGTGGATTGGACTCACCAGCCGATAACGGACATGACGGATTGGACTCGCCAGCCGGTAATGGCATGATGGACTGACTCATCAGCCAGTAAATTGGACATGGCGGATTGGACTCGCCAGCCAATTACGGACATGGTGGATTGGACTCACCAGCCGATAACGGACATGGCAGATTGGACTCGCCAGCCAGTAATGGACATGATGGACTGACCCATCAGCCAATAAATTGGACATGGCGGATTAGACTCGCCAGCCAATTACGGACATGGTGGACTGACCCATCAGCCAATAGATGGACATGGTGGACTGACCCATCAGCCGAGCTAATGGACATGGTGGATTGGACTCACCAGCCGATAACGGACATGGCGGATTGGACTCGCTAGCCAGTAATGGACATGATGGACTGACCCATCAGCCAATAAATTGGACATGGCGGATTGGACTCGCCAGCCAATTACGGACATGGTGGACTGACCCATCAGCCAATAGATGGACATGGTGGACTGACCCATCAGCCAACTAATGGACATGGTGGATTGGACTCACCAGCTGATAACGGACATGGTGGATTGGACTCGCCAGCCGGTAATGGACATGATGGACTGACCCATCAGCCAATAGATGGACATGGTGGACTGACCCATCAGCCAACTAATGGACATGGTGGACTGAACCATCAGCTAATAAATGGACATGTTGGAATGGTCACAACAACCATTATTATAGATAATGATAGGGAGTTTATGGACTTGTTTTATTTAATTATACGGCTTAGTGTTTTTATCACTAACGCGGAATTGCCTCCGCAGGTGTGAGCATGGAAGGATGGGTAGAGTCGGGACAGCTGGAGGACTCTATTATTGGACTATTCTTTTCTTGAGATTGTTTGCGTGGCAGTGGGATGTTGGTTCGGTTCATGGGACTTAGATTATTCCGAGCATTTATATAGTAAATTTATTGTTGTGGATTTATTAAAAATCTTGAAAATTAATAGAAAATTAATTTATGAAACATTTAGTTTCATATAGTAACACTTGGCTCGTGGCTCGGAACGGGCGGGTCGTTCCAAAGAAGATGGAGTTCATATCTCTGAGGCAGCTGGAGGGTATGTCTGTAGGAGAGTACCAGTCTAGGAATTTTATGTTGGAGAGGTTTAACTCGGGTAGCTTCTCAACAGAGAGGGAGAGGCCACTCAGTTTGTATCGGAATTGTGCATCAGTTTGAAAGAAGTTGTGGCGACATCCTCCTATGCAACTCCGTATAGGCCATCATTAGGAAACTACAATCGTGCATGCCCATGACTCACACCATCAGGCCAAGGGTACCGTACCGTCTCGCAATAAGGCGAAGAAGAACAAGGCATAGTATCAGTGGGGCCCACAGCCACAGAGACAAAGGACAAGTGATGGAGTGATAGCGTAAGTAGCTGAATGACAGTTTGTGGAGAGGTTTCCCCAGCAGACGCAGACCTTTCGAGGGCATTGAGGTGATTTCTACGAGTACCCTATCTGTTTGCAATGCCAAAGATGCCATCACAGCACCTGCAAGAGAGCCACCTGTGCATGCTTTGCATTCAATGACATGGGGCACCATGCAGCTAAGTGCCCAAGGCAGCCGCAACAGCAGTTCCAGCCCCACCAATAGTAGTAGCAGAAGTAAGGACTGCCTACACTGCCATTGCGACCACTTCTCTTTGCACCTACCAGCCCAGCCTTAGGGGCAGCAGGGTACCACACGAGGTCAAGGTTAGGGTCAGCATAGTTAGGCTGGCCTAGCTGTGTTGAACATTGGGCAGGCACCGGTACAGGATGTGGTACTTGTTGTGGGGTAGATATAGGGTGGCAAGCTAGAGCAACAGGGTAGGATGTATGCTGTGGGTGTAGAGGAGGCGATTTAGGAAGTAGTTGTCATCACGGACACTTTTCTTATCCACTCTACCTTGTAGTTGTGTTGTTTGACTCTCGTAGTACACACACATTCATAGCTAAGACATTTACCGATAGGATCGGTTTGTCTATAGAGGCCTTAGGCTATGACTTGATTGTGTCGACTTTTGTTAGAGCCGTACACACCACCAGTGAGTGGGTGGAGGGTGTCATTGTGGTTATTAAGCAGTCATTTCACAGTTTTGCCTACGTGGGAGTTTGATGCAATGTTCGGCATGGATTGGATAATACACCATCGGGCATTGATTGACTTCCAGAAGAAGTAGGTTCATCTCAGACTAAAGAGGAATGTGAGGATTGCATTCCAGTGTAGATGTAGTTACAGAGGAGCATGTCTGATATCCTATTAGCAGGCTCAAAGATTGACAGATAGGGGTTGTGAGGTCTTCCTAGACATCGTTGTGGCTACACCAGTCAGTCAACACTAGAGTTGGCACGAATTCTAGTTGTTAGTGAGTTAGTAGATGCCTTCCCAGATGAAGTGTCAGGACTACCACCTACCAAAGAGGTGGAATTTGCTATTGATTTGGTCCCCAATACTACGCCTATCTCTAGGGCACCGTATCGGATGGCACTGCTTGAGCTCATGGAGCTCATGACATAGTTGGAGGAGCTATTGGAGTGGGGCTTCATCAACCCACTTTTTCACCTTGGCACACTCTACTCCTCTTCATCACAAAGATGGATGGCAACATTAGGTTGTGCATCGACCACAGAATTCTCAACAAGGTTACGATGAAGAATTGACATTCCTTCCTGTGGATAGATGGTTTGTTTGATTAGTTTAGAGGAGTTGCTATGTATTCAAAGATTGATCTTCGATCAAGTTATCATCAGTTGAGGATACAAGAGGAGGATATATTGAAGACAACTTTTAGGACTCAGCATGGGCACTTCAAGTTCTTAGTCATGGCTTTTGGGCTAATTAATGCACCGGTAATGGTCATCGATCTCATTAATTGGGTGTTCCAGTCATACTTGGACTAGTTCGTGATTGTATTTGTAAACAACATCCTGATTTACTTGGGGTCCAGAGAGAAGCACGAGACACATTTGAGAATTGCTTTGTGGACCCTACAGAAATATCACCTTTATGTAAAGCTCTCCAAGTGTAAGTTTTGGCTTTCCGAGGTTGTCTTTCTGTGACATGTAGTATCAGCGACAGGAATTGCAGTGGATTTGGCAAGGTAGAGGTAGTATTGAGATGAGAGCGACCTACTACCGCCATAGAGATAGAAAGTTTTCTAAGCATGGCCGGTTATTATCGGAGGTTCATATAGGGTTTCTCTTCTCTAGCAACCCCTCTCACATGGCTAACAAGGAAGGAGGAGCACTTTGAGTGGACCAATGCATATGAGAAGAGTTTCCAAACTTTGAAGGAGAAACTAACTACCGCATCGTTGTTGAGTTTACCAAATGACCATGATGATTTTGTAGTATACACTGATGTTTCTAATGTAGAGCTGGATTGTGTATTGATGCAGAGAGGTAGAGTGAGTCTATTTTGCCCGATAGTTAGAAGAGCATTAGTAGAACTACTCCACACACGACTTAGAGCTTGTAGCAATCGTATTTGCACTACATATTTGGAGTCACTATTAGTATGGAGTGTCCTTCCCGCTTGTTACCGATCATAAGAGCTTTAAGTACATCTTCACGCATAAGTATCTAAACAGTAAACAATGCAGGTGGATGAAGTCCCTGACGGATTATGACATTGACATTGCCTACCAGCCGGGTAAGGCAAATGTGGTTGCAGATGCCCTAAGCTAGAGGCCAGTAGTATGTGGAGCCAGATTGGTAGGTACGGGTATATAGTATGAGTACAAGAGTGAGGAAGTAGCTGACTGACAACTTTTGGAAGTTTTAGCGAGGCTGACGGTTAGTCAAACTATGATAGACCATATTAGATAGACAAAGGTAGTTGATTAGTTGTCAGAGCAGCGGTTCCTTCAGGGGGCTTATTCCGAGTTGGTTAGACAGGTAGATGGTTTGTACTGGATGAGAGGATGGTTATATGTGCCAGATGTTGCTGAGTTTTCTGATTTACATAAGGTTACTCTTAACGAGCCCCATCACTCAAGGTTCACCTCTGTGAAGATGTATCATGACTTGTGCCAACCTTATTGGTGGCTAGGGCTAAAGAAGGATGTCCTCAAGATCAAGCATCAGAAACCAGGTGGTTTGTTGTAGCCGTTACTTCGGCTAGAGTGGAATTGGGATTGCATCACATGCAACCTTATCACACATATACCCCCTTCCAGGCAACAGATGGATGGAGTATGGGTTGTCGTCGATAGTTTGATGAAATCTGAGCACTTTACAGCAATTCGTATGACCTATCCCAAGTCTATGTTGGCCAGATTATACCGGGACCAAATTGTCAGGACTCCACAGATTTCCTAGGGAGCCTATTCGTATAGGGACCTGAGATTCACCTCCTCCTTCTGGAGATCTTTCTAGCGAGAACTTGAAATGGAGACTAAGTTTAGTACATCCTATCATCCACAGATTGATGGCCAATCAGAGAGGACGATTTAGATCCTAGAGGACTTGCTCCAGTCGTGTGTGATGGATTTTGGTGGACCATGGGAGGGGCATCTTCCCTTGGTGTAGTTTGTGTATAACAAAATCTACCAAGCTAGCATAGGGATGGAACCCTACGAGGCATTGTATGGCAGGTCATGCAGCTCACCGTAGTGTTGGCTAGAGGGTGGTGAGCCATTGAAAGTAAGCCCAGAGTTGCTTCAGGACTCCCACAAGGCGGTTGAGTTGATTACCCAAAGGCTTCTAACAGCTCAGGATAGACATAGATCTTATGCAATTCAAAGATTCACCTCCTCCTTCGGCACTTGGTACGCTTGTTCTGATGCTACACGCCCAATTTTTTCATGTTTGATTTCGTCAAGTCATACATAATTAGATGTTAGGATCTTGCCCTTGCATGTCTTTTGTGTGCTAACCCTTCTTTGGGACCTGGAAAGCAATTTCCAAGGTGGCACTGACCGCTTTACGGTGAAAACCCTAAGTTTTTAGGTTTTGTGCTAACCCAACTCATACCTCATTATGTAATCCAACCTATACCTCTTTAGGTATGACACCAATATCTATGACATCATCAAGCTAATTCATATCTGTTTATCCAACTCATACCTCCTTAGGCATGACACCCATACCTATGACATCACCAAGCCAACCACCCTCTTTCTATAAAACCCATCCGTTCCCTTTCTTTTCACCATTTCTAATTACCTCCTCACCTCCAACAATCTCCTTCTCCTCTCGTTAGCCTTATTCTTCCATCTTTGAGCTCGAATCACCCTTCTCCATGTTTCTATCCTCATATGGTGGTAGGTTTTGAGGTTTGATGCCTCATTAGAACTTTCCTTAGTCTTCCCTCATTAGTTTGAGGTTTGTGCTGTCTCAATTGCTCAATGTTTGATGCATATTGCTTGCATATTTGTGTTATTTAATTTTTATGACATTTGTAGAATGTACATATACATATTAGGTGAATTTTTAGTACTCATGCACCTTATTTGGCCCAGTAACTAAATAGATATGCTTTTTATAGTGCACAGGGTCACTGATCTGCACTGTTTCGGTATAAAAATCATATCCTGGGACATTGATACTAAATTTTCACAATTCTTATTTTTTAACACTCAAAAGATGTAGATCTACAACTTTTGTGTTGCAAGTGTGTAAAGATCTTAAAAAATAAAATAAAATATTACGTTGTTTCAAAGAAAATTTTTGACTCGGTCAGGGAAGGATAGAACGTAGGAGAATATTAGTTAGGATGGGAGATTTTAGGGGAGTTGGGTAGCGCCTCTATCCGGTTAAAAATCATCGTGATGGGTGTTTCTCCACCCTAGCCGTCTACTTCTCATCTTCTTCTCCTTTCTCTCCTTTTACTCTCCTCTCTAGGGCGTCGTATCCTGTTCGGTATACTTCCCTTGCCCTTCTTTTCCTCATTTTATATTTTGTTGTTTTGTTTTCCCATATGCATGCATTTCATGATCGCCTTGCTATTTCTATTGCTTCATCAACTTTCTATGATATATAATTGTTTGGTTTAGGATAATTGAGTTACAGTGTAAAGACTGTGAAAAATATATATATATATTATTCGACTCGGTCTGGGAAGGATCGAACGTTGGAGAAATTATTATTATTATTATATTATTGTTATATTATATTCTCTACCCGGTTAAATATTATATTTTATTCTTTACCCAGTTAAATGAAATACGGGTATTGGGGTGTTTTCCCATACCCTAGCCGTCATTTTCATTTTATTTTGAGAGGGGGCATCTTCCTCACCCTAGCCGTCATTCTCATTTTCTTCTCCTTTTCCTTACCGGTGCCGGCTTCTTCCTTTCTTGGGTATCCTTCCTATCTCCCTATTCTTAATTATCATGCATGCATACTTTTTAAATGATAATAAGTTTGATAATCATGGAAACTAAAGTCTCAAATCAACAAGAAAGAAAATAACTAAACTGGAAACTGAAATCCCGTCCATGGCTGATGAGTCTGAAATTTTGGCAAGATGGGCGACCGTAAGAAAAATTGCAAGGCAGCCGCTCACAACCCCGACGACCTCTCTAGTTGCTGGGTTGAAGGGTGGCATCGCCTTGTCCCTTGTTTCCGATGGGTGGCGGAATTGCACCTGTTATTGGGCGGAATTTCAAAGGTGACGAAGGTGGTGGCGTTCCTCTGAAATAGACGCTATAATGGAAGCTTCAGAGGGTAGATGCCGGTTGTTCTTCGTCGACAACATCAGAGGTCCATTATTCTCACCGGAATTCATGGCGGCGAACATGCAAATGTGGGAGAACGACTCTACTCCCTGCATCGTCCAAAGGTGGCCGATCCTTCCAGGTTGATGATAGCCTGAGCTAGCTGAACCTCTGAATTGGAGCAAGGTGCAAGAAATAAGTGGTCTTGAGGCTAGGAGAAGAAGGACAGCTCTGGTTTTTGGTGCAAAGATGAGGTTTGGAGAAGAGAAGAACGTCGAGGAAGAACAAGATGGCAAATCTGTAATATATGCTTGACTCAACACCGACTAAAGTTAAAAATAATACTAACTCTTAATAAATCTTTAAAAATAATTATTCTAATGGGTTATGGGTTACAATTGCTAAAACTAATTAATTATTGTATGAAATCACCATGAGTAATAAAAATACGGTAATGATAAACTCTTAAAAATTAATCGGTGTATTATAAGCCATTAATTTAAATCGGATGGTTATAAGTGATTAATGAAATAAAAATTTCACCTTTACCATATTAAATTTAATACTAGGTAAATAAAATGACTATTATAATAGTAATTAAGTACGGTTGAAAATGAGTTCTTAAACTATAATGTGTAATAATTAATTTAAATCGATTACTGAAGTGATGAAGTTCATGATTTAGATAATTAATTTAAAATGTAAAGTAGGACTTAAATGATTACGTCACATGAATAATTTAATATTTAAGATTGTTGAATGTTGCATGCTTTATGTTGTCGAATTTTGATAATGACATATATATTAGTCATGTAGTTGCATGCATTTCTACTTGAATAAAATTATACTTATGTATAATTTTATGTTCTCATTCAGTTTAGGATCGTTGGTCAGGGTTGCAGGTTCACTTACGAACTATCCAGGTCTGTATAATTATTTGAAATGTTGTATTTTCCCTTTTTGGCAGCCCTGGTCGGCCTGAGCGCAGATTCGACCACCATGCATCGAGTGCAACTGGGTCAAGGAATTGACTCAGTCCGACACGAGGCCGCATCCTTTAAAATTACTATGTGGGAGTCTTGGTCGACTTGAGTTCATATTCGACCACCATGCGCCGAGCGCAATCGGGGTCGACTCAATTCGACACAGGGTAGCACCCCCTAAAAGATTGAATACCTGCCCCCATGCCGAAAGGGTGATAGGGCACAGTGGCACAAGATGGCTCATTATGCACTTGCGATACCGAGAGGGTGAGTTAATGGCAAATATCAGTAATTACAGACTGAGAGGTCACTGTGTGCATGCATGGGATTGGAGGTGGATGGGGTGGCCACCCCTCCTAGCATATTAAGAGCTCGACATAGGCTCATAACAACTAAAAGTCTCGAGAAATGATAATAGGGATTATATTGACTTGTTTCATTTAATTATGCGGCTTAGTGGTTTTATTACTAACGCGGAATTGCCTCCGCAGGTGAGCAGCTTTGGATTGAGGATTAAGAATGTGGTTGGTGGTTCTTTTACCAACCTAAGGTTTGGTGAATTGATAATAAATTGGACTTTCTTTTATTCTCTTGGGTTATAAATGTGGCTATGGGAAACAGTCAGAGACTGTGGGACTTTATTTTTACTTATTGTCACATGCTATTAGAACATGATTTATTTTTATGATATATACATTTTCTAGACTTATTTACTGTGTTATGATTCATGTTCATGAATAGTATGTCTACAACATTTAACCTTTTAAGTAACACCCGGTGCTGATTAGGGTGGGTCGTTACAGGTGGTATCAAAGCCAGGTTTCCCACAAGCTCACACTTTATGACTCAAGTACCTTGTTGAAAAGTCTAGTAATTATCTTTTCCCAATGTTTTGTGTTATTAATTAACAAATTTATTCGCTAATAAACCTAAGTCATAATTGAAAAAGAACATATTAATCAACCATGAGGAGAAATTTTTTCTATGTTTCAGATGACAGGCACTCGTAGACAGTCAAACCGATCTATTTAGTCAAATTCGAACATAGAGAATGTATTGGCCTAGATCCTGGCGGCCATACAGGGACTAGCGCAGGCTTCAAAAAATACCAATTCTGTGGTTGAAAATATTGTTCAGCAGTTACCAGGAGTGGTAGTAGGGAATGGAGCCTCAAACTCAGCAGTGGGTCCCAGCATCACCCCAGATGGTGGTCGTGGAGTGCCCAAGGGCAGGCAGGGTTAGCAGACCCGAGCGAGCGAGGGGAGCTTCCAAACCCAGTGCCACCAGTAGTCCGACAAGTGTTGCCGCCAGCTGTTGATGATAGTGACCGTTACCTTGTGGAAAAGTTAAGGAGGAATAGAGCTGAGGTATTTATTTGAGGGATCGATCCAATAAAGGCGGAGAGCTGGATAGACATTACCGAAAAAGCGTTTAGGGCTCTGTCTGTCCCCCACCGCCATCAAGTGAGGTTGGCAACATGCATGCTTCAGGAGGAAGCATCATATTGATGGAAATCCATGGAAAAACCACATTCCATCGACGTCGAGTTGTTTGGTGAGGGTTGTAAAGCCTTTTTGGCTAACTTAGTTGAGTCTGAGTCAAAACCCAAAGAGTTGTCCATGATTCACGTTGTAGCAGAGTTTCCAGATGTATTCCTAGATGAACTGTAACGACCCGCCCGAACCGGCCTGGCGTTACTTAAAAATATGTAATAGATGTAACGATAATATTCCAGAACATGAATATTAATACAACAATTAAGTCTGGCAATATATAAATCATGTAAATCATAAAAATAAAGCATGTTCTCTAAAATATAAAATAACCGTCCCACAGTCTCGGACCCTTTCCCAAAGCCACAATTATAACACAAGAGAATAATAAGGAAGTCCAATTTTATTATCAATTCACCAAACCTGGGTCACATTAATTCTTCAGTCCAAAGTTGCTCACCTACGGAGGCAATTCGGTGTTAGTGATAAAAACACTAAGCCACATAATTAAATGAAACAAGTCAATATAATTCCCTATTATCATTTCACAAGTCTTTTAGTAATTATTAGCCTATGCCATGCTCCAATTATGCTGGTAGGGGTGGCCACCCCATCCAGTTACCATCCCATATAAGCGCACACACGCTACGTGGCCCGCGGCCTATAGTTACCGATATTTGCCATTGAATCACCCTCTCGGTATCACAAGTGCATAATGAGCCTACTTGCGCCACTGCACCCTGTCACCCTTTTCGGCCTCGGGGCAGGTATTCAATCTTTCAGGGGGTGCTGCCCTACCGAATTGAGTAGACCCCAGTTGCGTTCCAGCGCATGGTGGTCAGATACTCAAGTCGACCAAGACTCCCACATAGTAGTTTTAAAAGTGTGGCCCCGTGTCGGACTAAGTCAATACTTTGACCCCGGTTGCACTCGGTGCATGGTGGTAAAATCTGGCCTAAGCCGACCAAGGTTGCCAACTTGGGAAAATACAACATTTCAAATGATTATACGGACCTGGATAGTTTGTAAGTGAACTCGCAGCTGTGACCAACGATCCTAATCTGAACAAGAACATAAAATTATACATAAGTATAATTTTATTCGAGTATAAATGCATGCAACTAAATGTCTAATATATATATATATATATATATATACATATATATCATTTTAAAAATATTAAATATTAAATTGTCAACAAATCTAGTGAGATAATTAATTATTCATGTGACATAATCATTTAAGCCCTACTTTACATTTTAAATTAATTATCCAAATCATAATTAATACTTAACAATTGATAAAATAATTATTAACTGATAACAAATATTTAATTACTATTATTAGTATATTTTCCTTTGAGATGATAATTACTTAACCATGATCTTGATAATTTAGTTTATGGTTATAATTTTTAGTCGCTATCATTATTAATAGTAATTTAATTAATTAAGTCATTCGATTAAATTAACTAAATTAATTTGCATTATTCTAATTCAAAGATACTACTAATCCAATTATTTTAAATTATTCAACTCAATAAAGTTTCGAACTTCATTTATTTTTATTATGCTATTTAGGTTCGACACTTGTGATTTTTTTTACCCAATTATAGTTTAATAACCCATTTTCTACATTACTGACTCGTTATTAAAATAATCACTTTATTTACCTAATATTAAATTTAATATGGTAAAGCTAAAATCTTTATTTTATTAATTACTTATAACCATCTGATTTAATTTAATCGCTTGTATTACGCCGATTAATTATCGACCGTTTATCATTACCGTATTTTTATTACTTATGTCCATGTCGATTTCGTCCAATAATTAATTAGTTTAGTAACTTTACCCATAACCCATTAAAATGATTATTTTTAAAGATTTATTACGCGTGTAGTTTTATTTTTTTAACTCGAGTTGTTATCGAGTCAACCCATCATTACAAGTGTTGCCACCCTTCTTCTTCTTCTTCTTCTTCTTCTTCCCGTCGCCATTCTTGTCTTCTCCAAAAACAGGTTCGTCCTTCTTCTCCCAACCTTATCTTGGCACCCAAAACCAGATTCACGTCCTCCATCAACTTCAACCTTCTCCAGCAACCAATTGGAAGCCTAAAGTCCATGTTTTACAGTAGCTACCAAAGGCGACACCTTGCTGCACCAAGGCGCACGTCTCCTGGCCAGCAGCACCGCCGGGGATGCAAGGCGACCTCCGTCCGGCCAGAAGCACCGCCGGGAACTCTTCCCTTCTCCCTGCATGACAACCCAACGTCAAGGCCAAGCGTCTACCCTCTGAAACTGCCATGACAGCGTCTGTTGCAGCAGAACGTTGCCACTTCTGTCACCCTTGCAACTCCGCCCACTCACAGCTGCAATTCTGCCACCCACCGGAAACCAGGGACACGACGAGCCATCCCTTCGACCCAACAACCAGAGGGGTCGTCGGGGTTGTGAGGGCTGCCTTGAAATTCTTGTTTACAGTCACCTAATTTGCCAACATTTCAGATTCGTCGGCCATGGCGGAATTTCAGTTGTATACTATTTAGTTTAGTTCTTTTCTTGTTGATTCACAACTTTAATTCCCATGATTAACAAGCTTACTATCAATTAAAAATATGCATGCAAGAAAATTAAGAAGAGGGAGATAGGAAGGATACCCAAGCAAGGAAGAAGCCACGCCGGTGAGGAAGAGGAGAAGAAAATGCGAATGAAGGCTAGGGTGGAGGACGTCCTTCATAAAATAAAAATGACAGCTAGGGTATGTGGAAACACCCGTATTTTATTTAACTGGGTAACCGGAGAAATAATAAAATATAATAATTAACCGGGTAGAATTAACCGGATAGAGAATATAACACGTTCGGTCCTTCCCGGACCGCATCCAAATATATTATTATTATTATTATTATTATTATTTTATTTTTTATTCACAGTCTTTACACGAACTTCCAGGGTTACCTCCTAAGCCGGAAGTGGAGTTCGCCATTGACCTAGCACCTGGAGTGACACCAATTTCTAAAGCACCATACCGCATGGCTCCAGCAGAACTCAAGGAGTTAAAGAGTCAACTAGAAGAGTTGTTGTAGGTAGGTTTCATTCGACCAAGTACTTCACCCTGGGGAGCCCCTGTTTTCTTTTGTGAAGAAGAAAGATGGATCACTTCGGCTGTGTATTGACTATCGACAACTCAATCAAGTGACAGTCAAGAGTCGGTGCCCCTTACCGAGGATTGATGACTTGTTTGATCAGCTAAAAATAGCCGGAGTATTTTCTAAGATACACTTGCGGTCTGGTTATCACCAGTTGCGAGTGAAGGAGTTAGACATACAGAAAATAGCTTTCCGAACACGATATGGACATTATGAGTTTCTGGTCATGCCTTTTGGTCTAACCAAAGCACCAATGGCCTTTATGTCACTCATGAACACAGTATTTCACGCATACTTGTACAAGTTTATTATCGTGTTTGTGGACAACATTCTGGTCTATTCAAATAATGAAGAATAGCATGTGAAGCACCTGTCCATTAGTCTGCAAGTTCTAAGAGAACATCAATTGTTCACCAAGTTCTCAAAGGTCGGAGTTACAGTGGATCCATAAAAAGTGAAAGCATTCACTGATTGGCCACAACCCAAGTCAGTCACTGATATCAGAAGCTTCCTTGGTTTAGTGGGTTACTACAGGAAATTCATTAAAGACTTCTCCATAGTAGCATCGCCGATGACCAAACTGACAAGGAAGGGAGTCAAGTTCGAATGGAGTAGTAAGTGTGAGGAGAGTTTCTAGTCTCTAAAGAAGAGTCTAACAACTGCACGAGTCTTGACACTGCCAAATGGTAATGAAGGATTTGTAGTCTTCAGTGATGCGCCCCTGTTGGGTTTAGGATGTGTCCTTATGCAGGGAGGTAAAGTGGTGGCCTATGCCTCTCGTCAATTGAAGATTCATGAGCAAAATTATGCAACCCATGACTTGGAACTGGAAGCAGTGGTTTTTGCCCTAAAGATTTGGAGACACTACTTGTATGGAGCCCAGTTCGAAGTCTTCACTGACCACAAGAGTTTGAAGTATATCTTCACCCAGAATGACCTTAACCTTCGACAAAGGCGGTGGCTAGAGTATTTGGAGGACTTTGACTTCCAAATCTTATACCATCCAGCGAAAGCAAATGTGGTAGCAGACGCCTTGAGTCAGAAGGGCAAGGTGGACAAAGGTCAGCAGCTAGCTAGACTATGGGCCATGTCCGTAGAAGTGGTGGCTATCAACCCTGTGGAGCAACTAACAGGGTTACTGGCAAATTTGGTTATTTCCGATGATTTGGTTGATCGTGTTAAGCTAGCACAAATGGGTGATGAGGAGCTGAATGAAATGTTGGACAAGACTCCTGACATTGTAGCTGATTCCAATAGTGTGATCAGATTTAGAGGAAGGTTGTGTGTACCCAAGGATGATGTACTGAGGTGGAATATCTTGGAGGAGGCTCATCGCTCAAAGTTCTCGATACACCCTGGAGTTACTAAAATGTATCAGGATTTAAAGCAAACCTACTGGTGGATTGGGATGAAGAGGGATGTTGTGGATTTTGTCTCCAAGTGTCAGACTTGCCAACAGATCAAAGCCCAACATCAACTACCTGGAGGACTATTGCAACCTTTAGAAATACCAACTTGGAAATGGGAGTGTGTCACATGCAATTTTATTGCAAAGCTCCCAAGGACTCAGAAGAAGCATGACTCCATATGGGTGGTTGTGGACTGACTAACTAAGGTAGCTCACTTCATCCCCACGAAATCAATGAGGACTGCGGAATACCTGGCAGGATTGTATGTCGACAATATTGTCAAGTTGCATGGGATTCCAAAGGAGATAGTCTCCGACCGAGATCCCCTATTCACCTCACATTTCTGGGAAGCTTTCCAAAAAGCCATGGGGACTCAAATCAAGCTGAGTACAGCATATCATCCCCAAACTGATGGTCAGAGTGAGAGGACTATTCAAACTTTGGAAGATTTGTTGCGAGCTTGCATTCTTGACTGGGAGGTGACTGGGAGAAACACTTAGCCTTGGCTGAATTTACCTACAATAACTCTTACCAAGCCAGTATAGGGATGGCACCATTTGAAGCCTTATATGGTAGGCCCTGCAGGTCTCCATCGTGCTAGCTGGAGTCTACCGAAGCAGTTATAGTCGGGCCAGAGATGGTGAGGGAAGCAACTGAAAAGGTGAAACTCATTCAGCAAAGGCTTAAGGCAGCTCAGGATCGACAGAAGAGTTATGCTGATACTCGAAGGAGGGACCTAGAGTTCCAAGTTGGGGAGTTTGTGTACCTAAAGACATCTCCTACGAAGGGGGTGATCAAATTTAGAACATCAGGGAAGTTGAAGCCAAGATTCATAGGACCGTTCCCAATCCTGGATCGAGTTGGAAATTGTGCATATAGACTAGCATTGCCACCAAGCCTAGTTGGGGTACACAATGTTTTCCATGTGTCAATGCTAAAGAAATATGTACGAGATGAAGATCATATAATCACAAATTTTGAAGACTTAGAGCTACAATCAAATTTAACCTATGAGGAAAAGCCGATTCGCATCCTGGCAAGGGAAATAAAGACACTTAGGAACAAGGAAATTCCTTTGGTAAAAGTATTGTGGAAAAATCAGGGGTCAGAGGAAGCCACATGGGAGACTGAACAAGAAATGGCAAGGAAATAACCTAGCATATTCGTAGCATAAAACCCTAGCCTATTTGTGGCATAAGATTCTTATGATTGTAGTAGCATGAACTGATACCGAAGAAATAATTAATCATGATTGTTCTGTTGCCCGTTATGATATTTCGGGGACGAAATATTTCTAAGTTGGGGAGATTGTAAAGACTGTGAAAAAAATAATAATATAAATATTCGACTCTGTCTGGGAAGGATCGAACGTTGGAGAATTATTATTATTATTATATTATTGTTATATTATATCTCTACCAAGTTAAATATTATATTTTATTCTTTACCCGGTTAAATGAAATACGGGTGTTGGGGTGTTTTCCCATACCCTAGCCGTCATTTTCATTTTATTTTGAGAGGGGCGTCTTCCTCACCCTAGCCGTCATTCTCATTTTCTTCTCCTCTTCCTTACCGGTACCGGCTTCTTCCTTGCTTGGGTATCCTTCCTATCTCCATATTCTTAATTTTCATGCATGCATACTTTTTTAATTGATAATAAGTTTGATAATCATGGAAACTAAACTCTCTAATCCACAAGAAAGAACAGAACTAAACTGGGAACTGAAATCTTGTCCATGGCCGACGAGTCTGAAATTTTGGCAAGATGGGCGACCGTAAGAAAAAATTGCAAGGCAGCCACTCACAACCCCGAAGACCTCTTTGGCTGCTGGGTTGAAGGGTGGCATCACCTTGTCCCTTGTTTCCGATGGGTGGTGGAATTGCACCTGTTACTGAGCGGAATTTCAAGGGTGATGAAGGTGGTGGCGTTCCTATGAAATAGATGCTGTAATGGAAGCTTCAGAAGGTAGACGCCGGTTGTTCTTTGTCGACAACATCAGGGGTCCATTACAATAGTTCCTGCTGCCGGCACAGTCCACTGCTGACGACCTTCTCGCCGGAATTCATGGCGGCGAACATGCAGACGTGGGAGAACGACCCTACTCCCTGCATCGTCCAAAGGTGGCCGATCCTTCCTGGTTGATGACGGCCTGAGGTAGCTGAACCTCTGAATTGGAGCAAGGTGCAAGAAAGAAGTGGTCTTGAGGCTGGGAGAAGAAGGACAAGTCTGGTTTTTGGTGCAAAGATGAGGTTTGGAGAAGAGAAGAACATCGGGGAAGAAGAAGATGGCAAATCTGTAATATATACTTGACTTGACACCGACTCGAGTTAAAAATAATACTAACTCGTAATAAATCTTTAAAAATAATTATTCTAATGGGTTATGGGTTACAGTTGCTAAACTAATTAATTATTGTACGAAATCGCCATGAGTAATAAAAAATACGGTAATGATAAACTATTGAAAATTAATCGGTGTATTATAAGCTATTAATTTAAATCGGATGGTTATAAGTGATTAATAAAATAAAAATTTCACCTTTACCATATTAAATTTAATACTAGGTAAATAAAATGACTATTTTAATAACGAGTTAGTAAGGTGGAAAATGGGTTATTAAACTATAATCGTGTAAAAATCACAAGCGTTGAACCTAAATAACATAATGAAAATAAATAAAGTTCGAACCTTTATTGAGTTGAATAATTTAAAATAATTGTATTAGTAATATCTTTAAATTAGGATAATACAAATCATTTTAAATAATTTAATTGAATGACTTAATTAATTAAATTGCTATTAATAATGATAATGATTAAAGATTAAAACCATAAATTAAATCGTCAAGATCGTGGTTAAGTAATTATCATCTCAAAGGAAAATATACTAATAATAGTAATTAAATACTTGTTTATAAGTTAATAATTATTTTATCATTAGTGAAGTGTGAATTATGATTTAGATAATTAATTTAAAATGTAAAGTAGGACTTAAATGATTATGTCACATGAATAATTTAATATTTAAGATTGTTGAATGTTGCATGCTTTATGTTGTATGAATTTTAATCAATGATATATATATTATATCATGTAGTTGCATGCATTTCTACTCGAATAAAATTATACTTATGTATAATTTTATGTTCTCGTTCAGATTAGGATCGTTGGTCACGGTTGCAGGTTCACTTACGAACTATCTAGGTCCGTATAATTATTTGAAATGTTGTATTTTCCCTTTTTGGCAGCCCTGGTCGGCCTGAGCCTAGATTCGACCACCATGCACCGAGTGCAACCGAGGTCAAGGAATTGACTCAGTCTGACACGGGGCCGCACCCTTTAAAATTACTATGTGGGAGTCTTGGTCGACTTGAGTTCATATCCGACCACCATGCGCTGAGCGCAACCGGGGTCGACTCAATTCGACGCAGGGCAGCACCCCCTGAAAGATTGAATACCTGCCCCCATGCCGAAAGGGGTGATAGGGCACAATGGCGCAAGACGGCTCATTATGCACTTGTGATACCGAGAGGGTGAGTCAATGGCAAATATCGGTAACTACAGGCTGTGGGCCACATAGCGTGTGTGCGCATGCATGGGATTGGAGCTGGATGGGGTGGCCACCCCTCCCAGCATATTAAGAGCTCGACATAGGCTCATAACAACTAAAAGTCTCGAGAAATGATAATAGGGATTATATTGACTTGTTTCATTTAATTATGCGGCTTAGTGGTTTTATCACTAACGCAGAATTGCCTCCGCAGGTGAGCAGCTTTGGACTGAGGATTAAGAGTGTGGTTGGTGGTTCTTTTACCAACCTAAGGTTTGGTGAATTGATAATAAATTGGACTTCCTTTTATTCTCTTGCGTTATAAATGTGGCTATGGGAAACGGTCAGAGACTGTGGGACTTTATTTTTATATATTGTCACATGCTATTAGAACATGATTTATTTTTATGATTTATAAATTTTCTAGACTTATTTACTGTGTTATGATTCATGTTCATGAATAGTATGTTTACAACATTTAACTTTTTTAAGTAACACCCGGGCCGGGTAACGTGGGTTGTTTCGTGCGTGTGGTCCTTAGTGTCTTATGATTTTTATGTATGGGGTCTTGTCAATTTTTTTTTATGTATGAATGGCTGTGATTCTTTTTGGGTTGTTTTTTTTGTCGAGTGCATGTTGATTGTCTTTTTCTCCCTTCTATTTGCTGCTCCTCGTGTGGGTGTGGGTTGCGGTGCAGGAAGGAAGGGGGAGCCTTCCCAAGGCTGTGCTGTTTGGCAAGGCTTCATGCGCCTCGGCGCAAGGCCCCATGCATGCCTTTGGTGCTCGGCCATGGGCAGCAACATGCATGAACCCATTTTTATTCTTCTTCCTGTTTTAATTACTTGGTTGACGCTTTGTTGGGTTAATTTATCATTGGTTGCTTATGGGCATCGTCATGGAGTGAAAGGAGGGAGTGTTGGCTTGTGTTGCATGAGTTATAAAGGAGTAATCGATTGTTATAATAGGGAGTTTTGATGAACTGATCATCGTTGGGTGGTAATTATATCATTGATCGCGGCTATTATCACTTTATTCATTGTTATCAATTCATTACTGTCTTGCTGATGTAATTAATTAAAGTTAGTACTCATTCGTCTTATTGCTAATTTATGATTGTTGTTAAATTATGATTTGTATTGTCGATTAATCTCTTGTGGTCAATAAATTTATGAATTTCATCCTAATCTATAGATATAGCTGTTTATGATTGATTAAAGTAACAAAGGAGGTCTTTAATATTTAGGTTATTAATATGCATAGGTAATCATGGGGTGGTTAAGTGTGAACTAATTTTTAACTATGATTAGCCACTGTTTAATTAAGTAAAACACTGTTAATCCATGTATAATATAGTTGATATTATTGTTTATTAAATACAATTAATTAATAAATTAAGTATGATAATTTTGTGTGATTTATAAGATAAAGTGGGTACCTTTGCCACGTTCAGAAATTAATATTATGTAATTGTAAAGACTATGGGAAAAAAAATAAAAAATAATCGACTCGGTCGGGGAAGGATCGAACGTTAGAATTAATATTATTAATTATATTATATTCTACCCTAAGCACCTACCAAGTTATATTTTATTATTGACCTGGTTACTCAGTTAAATGAAAGATGGATGTGGGGTGTTTTCACATACCCTAGCCATCATTTTCATTTTATATTGTGTACGGGGCCGTCATCTTCACCTTATTCTCTCATTTCCTTCTCCTCTTCCGGAGCCGGCTTCTTCCTTGCTTGGGTATTCTTCCATCTCCCTATTCTTAATTTTCATGCATGCATATTTTGAATTGATAATAAGCTTGATAATTATAAGAAATAAAGTCTGAAATCAACAATAAACAACTAAAACTAAACGGTAAACTGAAATTTGCCATGGCCGACGAGCGCAAGAATTTGGGCAAGGTTGGGCGACTGCAAAACAATTGCAAGGCAGCCGCTCACAACCCCGACGACCTCTCTGGCTGCTGGGTCGAAGGGAAGGTTCACCCAGACCCTGCTGTCGATGGGTGGTGGAGTTACAGCGGCTTGTGGGCGGAATTTCAAGGATGAACGCGGATTTCAGACACCTACTGCTCGCCGGCCAAGGCTCATGTCGTGCATGCTCACAGCGCTTGGCCTTGATGTTGGGTTGTCGTGCAGGGAGAAGGGAAGAGTTCCCAAGCAGGTGCTGCTGGCCGGACAGAGATCACCTTGCGCCCCGGCTTGTAACACCCCGTTTCGGCTCACCCGTGAACCGACCCGGAAATGTCACCGGCGACCGAACCGTTCGCTAATCTACTGGGTTCGGTTAAGCCGACCCGGATCTGCCCTCGGCGTCTCAAGATGGAGATGCAAACATGAAATGCATGGATGGGATACAGTTGGGTTCTAACGTAGTCCTACATGCATGCTATGATGTACAAGCAAAGACAAGACAAAATAATAAATGAGAAACCAAAAGAAAATATATTACTACGAAAAATGGACAATTCCTTAAAGTGCAATAGGGCCAACCTGTCCACAACAAGGTATATAAATATTTTATCAAAATACGATAAAACATAACAATCTACCATGACATTCAATCATTATCTCATTCGTTTTCATCTGAGCCGAGTCTGAACTCCAAGGCTCCCTACTCATTCACATTTATCCGTTCATTTCATAACAAGCAATTCATCTAAACAAACACATCAAAATTATCATTCACGTAGCAATAACACACCGTCATTATACGATTACACGCGGCAGGTACATGTGTGCGCGGTTCCGTGCTGCTCCTCCGCAGTCCCGACAGCTTTCATCGCTCGCATTCCTCACCTACATATATATAGAAAAACCGTCAGTAACGAGTGTTACCGGCCCGGAAAATAACTAATATCAATCTGGCACAGGAGAGCAAACTCTCCTGTTGAATGAAAACCATATACTTCCTCAAGAACTCTCATCAGGGCACATACGGGAGCCGTCGCCCTCGGGTCGACAGCGTCCCCCTATCTTTCACATTCTCATACCTCGGCCATTTCTCTATCGCTTCTCGCATCAAATCTCATTCCTTTCCGCCCTCTGCACCTTCCATATTACTCCTGGCCTTGAGCACGAAGGCCGAGTACTCTCAGGCAGTCGCCTTTAGTACCCTTTGAAACCACAAGTCTAGACATGCGCTGCAATGCAGTACCCGTGAACCTCCACACTTCTCCGGGTTTGAGGAACTCAAAGGTGGAGTTGTCAGGATCCCTCGGGAATGAAACGGCTCGTACACCATTCCAGAGCCCACTATCGACTCACACGTGCCCGCTCGCGTAGCACGGTAGTCGGATTTCCCTCATTCAATCTCTCACAAAAACGCGAAAACTATACATATATATAGGTCTGGGTTGGGATTTATACAATAGGCCCGAAGGCAACGTGAGCTGGATCTGAAGTTCGAAAACAAACTCGAGGGATCTCATCCTCGAGGGTTATTAATCCGAAAAGAACTGTTGGCTAAATGGCCCGAGTTAAGTGGGATCCGATAAAACGCCACTTAACTCGTCCTGCACATGATAAATCAAATACACAATAGAGTAGCGTAAAAACAGAGAACGAGTCCTAAACGGACCTGGTAGAAGCTCCAAACGGGTCCACGCGCCTAGGCGGCGAGCTCCTACACCGTACCTACACAATCAAGCTAAAAACTAACGCCCGCATGATGAATCACACATCCTATAGCATGCACACACAATCAACACAATCACGCATCAATCAACACACATCAACCTATATCAATTCTAGCAAGTCTACTTAGGCTAGTTTGCATTAGATCATGATCATTACCTAGTTACCCTAATTAGTTTCTTAGCCTCCATTTTTAACACCACTCAATCAAACAAATTTCATATTTTATCCTTAATCAAATCTACATTTATATATATTATTATAACACACAATTCACCAATCCTAGCATGCAATTCTAATAATCAATACTTTCAAATAATTAAGTTAAAATAAATTATACCTCGCGTCGTCGAAAATCGGCGACGGCTAGGGTTTCCGTTTCGTGGCTCGAAACTCGAATTCGGCACCTAGCGGCGTCCGAAGTCCGATCAGATTGGACCGGGTGCGTTCGGCGGATGATCCGGCGAATTTCCCACGAATCCAATTTTCCGGCGGTTCCGGCGGTTTTCCGGCGAGTGTCGGCGGTTTTCCGGCGGATTCCGACGGTTTTCCGGCGATGATTCGGGACGGGGCAATCAGGGGGTCTATCGGCACCAGCTCGACGAGCTTGGTCCGATGGTGGTGTCAAACAGGGTAGCCGAGGCGGCGATGGCCGTCGGCGGCGGCGTCGAAAGTGGGTGGCGGCGGCGGCGTGCTCCGATCGGGGCTCCGGCCGGCCTCGACGGCGGTCGGGATGATGGGGGAAACGTCGGCGACGGCGAGGGGGTGGTCGTCGGGGTCACAGCGGCGGCGGCGCGGCCCGGACGGCGGCGGAATCCGGCTCGGAGTGGCGACGGTCGAGGCGGCTTCGTGGGGCGATTCCGGCGTCGTGGCGGCGAGACGGTGGCCGGGGTTGGTCGGGGCGGCACGGCGACGGCACGGCGGGGCGGGGCGGCGTTGATCGGCGGCAGCGCGGCGTCGGCGGCGGCGGCGGCGACGCACGAAGTGGGGCGGCAAGGGTTTGGGTGAGGAAGTGTCGGGAGGGAGAAGAAATACCCTCAGTGGCAGTTTCGTAAATAAGTATTGACTCGATTCCTACTCGAGTCAAAATAATAACTAGTTCGTAATAAATCCTAAAAAAAATCTAGAAAAATATGGAAAAATTCCATAAAATAAAACAAACACAACAACATCCAAATGGCATGCTCTATAACTAATAACCCACCCGAATATAATCCAACGCGTCCTAATGCGTTATTCGGCCTAAAACTATTTCTACGATCAAACATATAAAAGAAAAAAATACTGCATACTTTCATATATTCTGATAACTCATCTCTCACCATCTCCTCGACGTTATCATCATATATTCCGGTACACCTGACTCTCATCGCTCATAACTCACGGCTGGCCTCGACTCAGCACGCGGTTCATGAAACTGACTCGACTCGAACCAACGGTTGAACCGACTGGTTCGGTAACGTAAAACTCTGACTCGAGTCACGGGTTTTACAACCTTCCCTCCTTATAAAAATTTCGTCCTCGAAATTTTAGATTAAGGAGGTTTCACTCTGGTAGCTATCTACTAAATGTGAAATCCGAGGTGAGACGCTTGCGTACCTGTCACGTTTGTCGTATCCTCCAGTGCTTCAGCAATCGTGGCTGTGTCCATCCCAGCTGTCCATGGTGGTACCGAGATGGACGGTCCTGCTGGTGGTGTTGTTTGCATTCCTCTCTGATCCAAGGCCTGGTGTTCTTGTCCTGTCATGATAGCTACAAGTCCTCTCTGCTGCTGCCTCAGTGGCTGTCGGTCTCCGCCTCTCTGGCCTTGACCTTGACCTTGCTGACCTCTCTGCTGTGGTTGTTGCTGGGGAGCTGGGAGTGCAAGTCTCTGCGGAGGTGCTGGGAGTGTCACCTGTTGGGTATAGCCAATTGGACAAGTTGCAGCTCTATGCCCTGGTTGACCGCAACTATAGCATACGTCTGTGCCTACTCTGCACTCTGCAGCTCTATGTCCTCGCTGACCGCATCTGTAGCATGCGTCTGTGCCTGCTCTGCACTCACCTCCATGACGACGTCGGCAATTCTGACAGAAGGGTGCTCTGTAGCCCTGAACTTGGGCATCCATAGCCCTCATGGCAACTGGTGCATCTAACCGATGTCTCTGTTGTTCTCCCTGCTCTGGCTGATACGGCCTCGAATGTTGCTGCCTCTGGTCAACATCCCGGCGAGGTCTAGCAGCTATAACTCGTTCTGCCTCGCCTGCAGCTCTCACAACATCACCAAAGGTAGCGAACTTCCTATCCAAATAGGCCATCCTGATCTCGTGATGGAGGCCTTCGTAAAAACGTTCTATCCTTCTTTCTTCGGTGGACACCAAGTCTGCTGCAAATCTCTCCAGAGCTCTAAACCTAGTCTCGTATTGTACCACCGTCATGGGTCCCTGCCTCAGCGTCTGGAATTCCCGTTCCTTTCTCTTCCTGATGTTTGGCGGGAAATACTTTCCATCGAATTCCGCCCTAAATTCCTCCCATGTGATGTCCTGGGGCTGACGATGAGCGAATACAGAATTTTGGACCGAACTCCACCATATCCTGGCTTCGTCCTGGAATGCTCCTGTGATGATGCGCACTCGGTGCTCCATGGGGCATGCCATAGTGTCAAACACTCCTATAGCTGACGATATCCACAAGAATGCCTCTTCCGCGTCCAACTTTCCAAAGAAAGGTCGTCCACCATTCTTCACGAACTTTTCGTACTGCCACAGTTCCAATTTCCTCGTATCCACTGATCTGTTCGATCCTTCTCCTTGCTCATACCGAGGAAATTGTGGTCCCGTACCTGCTGGTACACCGTCAAATCTTGCAGCTCCACTTCCACCTGCAGTCTGCCCGCTACCTACTGCTGCGGTTCCACTGATGTCCGGTCTCATCCCCGCCTGAAGTGGGGCAAATAGAGGAGCTGTCGTTGGAGTAGTCCTCTGTTGCAGCGGTGGAGGAGGAGGCGGCGGCAGAGGGTCTGTGGAAACTACTGGCTCTCCCCGTGCCTCTTCACCTACTGCTGGTCTCTTCTCAGTTCTGGCCACAGAAAGAGCTATCTGTCTGAGCTCCTTCCTGAATTCCTCTTGGTCTTGCTGCATTTGTCTCCTAAATTCTTCCTGACTTTGCTGCATTTGTATCTGAGCTTCCGCCAACCTGGCAATCGCTGTGTCTCTCTCCTGTCGACTACTTCTGGTGCGGTAACTGTCACGACCACTGTCTCGGTCCCTGCGACTATCTAGGTCCCGGCGACTATCTCGGTCGCGGCGACTGTCTCGATGATGGCTCTCACCACGTCGGCTAGCTGAAACTGGCACACTGACCTCTACTGGTGGCATGGCAGTCCTAGGTTGACTGGAGGCGGCGTCACTGTGAACAGGGCTAGGACTGTCCTGTCTGGCTACTGGAGGCGATGGGGTCCTGATCTGCGTCCGGCGGGTCTGTGTCACCATCCTGCTACAAATTCCTGATCTGATCTGTTCACCCTGTCACACCACCGACTCGTAAGAAAATCTGTGAACCAAAAACATAAAGACAGAAAAATACCTGTCGGTACAGCTCGGAGCAGCTTCGGCACACATGTAACCTGTAACGCATCTACCATCTTAATCAACCAAGGGTTAGCTCTGATACCACTATTGTAACACCCCGTTTCGGCTCACCCGTGAACCGACCCGAAAATGTCACCGGCGACCGAACCGTTCGCTAATCTACTGGGTTCGGTTAAGCCGACCCGGATCTGCCCTCGGTGTCTCAAGATGGAGATGCAAACATGAAATGCATGAATGGGAACAATTGGGTTCTAACGTAGTCCTACATGCATGCTATGATGTACAAGCAAAGACAAGACAAAATAATAAATGAGAAACCAAAAGAAAATATATACTACTACGTAAAACGGACAGATTTCCCTAAAGTGCAATAAGGGCCAACCTGTCCACAACAAAGGTATATAAATATTTTATCAAAATACGACAAAACATGACAATCTACCTGACATTCCATTATCTCATTTGTTTTCATCTGAGCCGAGCCTGAACTCCAAGGCTCCCTACTCATTCACATCTATCCGTTCATTTCATAACAAGCAATTCATCTAAACAAACACATCAAAATTATCATTCACGTAGCAATAACACACCATCATTATACATTACACGCGGCAGGTACATGTGTGCGCGGTTCCGTGCTGCTCCTCCGCAGTCCCGACAGCTTTCATCGCTCGCATTCCTCACCTACATATATATAGAAAAACCGTCAGTAACGAGTGTTACCGGCCCGGAAAATAACTAATATCAATCTGGCACAGGAGAGCAAACTCTCCTGTTGAATGAAAACCATATACTTCCTCAAGAACTCTCATCAGGGCACATATGGGAGCCGTCGCCCTCGGGTCGACAGCGTCCCCCTATCTTTCTCATTCTCATGCCTCGGCCATTTCTCTATCGCTTCTCGCATCAAATCTCATTCCTTTCCGCCCTCTGCACCTTCCATATTACTCCTGGCCTTGAGCACGAAGGCCGAGCACTCTCAGGCAGTCGCCTTTAGTACCCTTTGAAACCACAAGTCTAGACATGCGCTGCAATGCAGTACCCGTGAACCTCCACACTTCTCCGGGTTTGAGGAACTCAAAGGTGGAGTTGTCAGGATCCCTCGGGAATGAAACGGCTCGTACACCATTCCAGAGCCCACTATCGACTCACACGTGCCCGCTCGCGTAGCACGGTAGTCGGATTTCCCTCATTCAATCTCTCACGAAAACGCGAAAACTATACATATATATAGGTCTGGGTTGGGATTTATACAATAGGCCCGAAGGCAACGTGAGCTGGATCTGAAGTTCGAAAACAAACTCGAGGGATCTCATCCTCGAGGGTTATTAATCCGAAAAATCGTTGGCTAAATGGCCCGAGTTAAGTGGGATCCGATAAAACGCCACTTAACTCGTCCTGCACATGATAAATCAAATACACAATAGAGTAGCGTAAAACAGAGAACGAGTCCTAAACGGACCTGGTAGAAGCTCCAAACGGGTCCACGCGCCTAGGCGGCGAGCTCCTACACCGTACCTACACAATCAAGCTAAAAACTAACGCCCGCATGATGAATCACACATCCTATAGCATGCACACACAATCAACACAATCACGCATCAATCAACACACATCAACCTATATCAATTCTAGCAAGTCTACTTAGGCTAGTTTGCATTAGATCATGATCATTACCTAGTTACCCTAATTAGTTTCTTAGCCTCCATTTTTAACACCACTCAATCAAACAAATTTCATATTTTATCCTTAATCAAATCTACATTTATATATATTATTATAACACACAATTCACCAATCCTAGCATGCAATTCTAATAATCAATACTTTCAAATAATTAAGTTAAAATAAATTATACCTCGCGTCGTCGAAAATCGGCGACGGCTAGGGTTTCCGTTTCGTGGCTCGAAACTCGAATTCGGCACCTAGCGGCGTCCGAAGTCCGATCAGATTGGACCGGGTGCGTTCGGCGGATGATCCGGCGAATTTCCCACGAATCCAATTTTCCGGCGGTTCCGGCGGTTTTCCGGCGAGTGTCGGCGGTTTTCCGACGGTTTTCCGGCGATGATTCGGGACGGGGCAATCAGGGGGTCTATCGGCACCAGCTCGACGAGCTTGGTCCGATGGTGGTGTCAAACAGGGTAGCCGGGGCGGCGATGGCCGTCGGCGGCGGCGTCGAAAGTGGGTGGCGGCGGCGGCGTGCTCCGATCGGGGCTCCGGCCGGCCTCGACGGCGGTCGGGATGATGGGGGAAACGTCGGCGACGGCGAGGGGGTGGTCGTCGGGGTCACAGCGGCGGCGGCGACGGCCCGGACGGCGGCGAATCCGACCGAGTGGCGACGGTCGGCGGCTTCGTGGGCGATTCCGGCGTCGTGGCGACGGTGATCGGTGGCCGGGGTTGGTCGGGGCGGCACGGCGACGGCAAGGCGGCGGCAGGGCGGCGTCGATCGGCGGCAGTGCGGCAGTCGGCGGCGGTGGCGGCGACGACAGTGCGGCGGCGAGGGTTTTGGGTGAGGAAGGTGTCGGGAGAGGAGAAAAATACCCTCTAATGGCAGATTCGTAAATAAGTATTGACTCGATTCCTACTCGAGTCAAAATAATAACTAGTTCGTAATAAATCCTAAAAAAATCTAGAAAAATATGGAAAAATTCCATAAAATAAAACAAACACAACAACATCCAAATGGCATGCTCTATAACTAATAACCCACCCGAATATAATCCAACGCGTCCTAACGCGTTATTCGGCCTAAAACTATTTCTACGATCAAACATATAAAAGAAAAAAATACTGCATACTTTCATATATTCTGATAACTCATCTCTCACCATCTCCTCGACGTTATCATCATATATTCCGGTACACCTGACTCTCATCGCTCATAACTCACGGCTGGCCTCGACTCAGCACGCGGTTCATGAAACTGACTCGACTCGAACCAACGGTTGAACCGACTGGTTCGGTAACGTAAAACTCTGACTCGAGTCACGGGTTTTACACCGGTGGTGCTACTGGCCAAGAGTCGCGTCTTGGTGCAGAACAAAGTTTGGACGTGGATAGTTGCTGTAAAGCACGAGCTTTATGCTTCCAATTGGATTGCTAAGGAAGGGAAGCAATTAGGGAAGGAAGTGATCTGGTTTTGGGTTGGAGAAGAAGGTGCCAAGACCTGTTTTCTGGTGTAAAGAAGAAGGTAGGAGAAGAAGGACGTTGGGGAAGAAGAAGATGGCAGTTTTGTAAATATAGGTTGACTCGTAACTGACTCGAGTTAAAAAATAATACTAACTCGTAATAAATCTTTAAAAATAATCATTTTTATGGGTTATGGGTAAAGTTACTAAACTAATTAATTGATTGGACAAAATCAACATGGACATAAGTAATAACAATACGTTAATGATATACGGTCGATAATTAATCGGTGTATTACAAGCAATTAAATTAAATTGGAGGATTATAAGTAGTTAATAAAATAATGATTTTACCTTTACCATATTAAATTTAATATTAGGTAAATAAAGTGATTATTTTAATAACGAGTCAGTAAGGTAGAAAATGGGTTATTAAATTATAATCAGGTAAAAATCACAAGCGTTTAACCTAAATAACCTAATGAAAATAAATAAAGTTCAAAACTTTATTGAGTTGAATAATTGTAAAATAATTTTATTAGTAATATATTTAAATTAGGATAATAAAAATTATTTTAAATAATTTAATCAAACAACTTAATTAATTAAATTTCTATGAATAATGATAACGATTAAAAATTATAACCGAAAGAAAATATACTAATAATAGTAATCAAATATTTGATTATAAGTTGATAATTATTTTATCATTTGTTAAGTGTGAATTATAATTTAGATAATTAATTTAGAATGTACAGTAGGATTTAAATAATTATGTCACATGAATAATTTATTATTTAATATTATTGAATGATATATATATATTGTTATGTAGTTGCATGCATTTCTACCCGAATAAAGTTATACTTATGTATAATTTTATGTTCTTGTTCATATTAGGATCGTTGGTCGTAGTTGCATGTTCACTTACGAACTATCTAGGTCAGTATAATTATTTGAAATGTTGTATTTTCCCTTATTAGCAGCCCTGGTCGGCCTGAGCCCAGATTCGACCACCATGCACCGAGTGCAATCGGGTTCAATGAATTGACTCAATCCAACACAGGGCTGCACCCTTAAAATTACTATGTGGGAGTCTTGGTCGACTTGAGTATTTGACCACTATGCACTAGAACACAACCGGGGTCGACTCAATCAGGCACAAGGCTGCACCCTTTGAAAGATTGAATACCTGCCCCCATGCCAAAAGGGGTGACGGGCGCAATGGCGCAAGACGGCTCATTATGCACTTCTGATACCAAGAGGGTGAGTCAATGGCAAATATCGGTAACTACAAGCCGTGGGCCACGTAGCGTGTGTGCGCATGCATGGGATGGTAGCTGGATGGGGGTGACCACCCCTCCCAGCATATAAGGAGCTCAACATAGGCTCATAACAACTAAAAGACTCTTGAACTGATAATAGGGATTTTATTGACCTGTCTCATTTAATTATGCGGCTTGGTGGTTTTATCACTAAGGCGGAATTGCTCTCCGCAGGTGAACGCTTTGGACTGAAAAATAAAAATGTGGTTGGTTGTTCTTTTACCAACTTCTGATAATAAACTTGATAGTTGTGAGAAATCAAGTCTGCCAAATAAAAAATAAACCAACAAGAGACTAAACTGAAAGCTAGGAATCCCGTCCATGGCCGAGTAGTCTAAAATTTTGGCAAGATGGGCGACCGTAAAAATATTTGCAAGGCATTCCCTCACAACCCCGACGTCCTCTCTTGCTGCTGGGTCGAAGGGAGGGCTGCTCATGTCCCTGGTTTCCAAGTGGTGGCAGAATTAGCAGCTGGTTATGGGCGGAGTTGTATGGAGCAGCGCTGTGGAGGAATTCCAGACATCTATACCAGTTCGCCGGCCAAGGCTCACACCGTGCATGCTCACAGCGCTTGGTCTTGACGTTGGGTTGTCGTGCAGGGAGAAGGAAGAGTTTCCGGTGGTGCTGCTGACTGGAAGGAGTTCAATTTGCAGTCTCGGCGGTGCTGCTGGCCAGGAGTCGCGCCTTGGTGCAGAACAGAGTGGGACATGGATAGTTGCTGAAAGGCACGAGCTTTAGGCTTCCAATTGGATTGCTAGGGAAGGGAAGCAGTTAGGGAAGGAAGTGATCTGGTTTTGGGTTGAAGAAGAAGACGCCAAGACTGGTTTTTGGGTGCAGGAAGGTCGCCTTGGATAGCTGCTGTAAAACGTGGACGTTAGGCTTCATCTTTGGCTGTTTTAATTCATTGTTGATGCTTGATTAGGATGTTTAGATGGTTGTTCAATTAGGTTGCATAGGGAAGAAGAAGAAGGGCGTGATCTGAGTTGTGCCAAGGACAAAGCTGGATGAAGAGGAGGGCCGACGGGAAGAAGAAGGAGAAGAAGAAGAAACTCAAGGTGGCAAATCTGTAAATACTGGTTGACTCGATACCGTCTAGTTAAAAATAATACGAACTCGTAATAAATCTTTAAAATAATTATTTTAATGGGTTATAGGTTAAAGTTACTAAACTAATTAATTATTAGACGAAATCGACATGGACATAAGTAATAAAAATACAGTAATGATAAACGATCGATAATTAATCGGCACACAACAAACGATTAAATTAAATCGGACAGTGATAAGCAATTAATAAAATAAGATTTTACCCTTACCATATTAAATTTAATATTTGGTAAATAAAGTGATTATTTTAATAACGAGTCAGTAATATAGAAAATAGGTTATTAAACTATAGTTGGGTAGCAATCACTAGCGTCGAACCTAAATACCATAATGAAAATAAATAAAGTTCAAAATTTTATTTAGTCGAATAATTTAAAATAATTATATTAATAATATTTTAAAATTAGAATAATACAAATTATTTCAAATTAATTAATCAAACAACTTATCTAACTTATACCGATGAATAATTTAATCGTACAACTTATCACAACTTAGGATCATTGGTCGCAACTACAATTTCAAAATATCCAGATCCGTATAATTATTTAAAATGATGTATTTTCCCTTGTGGACAACCTAGTCAGCCTGAGCTCAAATTCGACTACCATGCACCGAGTGCAACCGGGGTAAAGGAATTGACTCAGTTTGACATGGGCTACGCCATTCATAATCAAATAATGGACATGATGGAATGACCCATCAGCCAATAAATTGGACATGGCAGATTGGACTCGCCAGGCAATTACGGACATAATGGATTGGACTCACCAGCCGATAACGGACATGGCGGACTGGACTCGCCAGCCGGTAATGGACATGATGGACTAACCCATCAACCAATAAATTGGACATGGCGGATTGGACTCGCTAGCCAATTACAGACATGGTGGATTGGACTCACTAGCCGATAACAGACATGGCGGATTGGACTTGCCAGTCGGTAATGGATATGATGGACTGACCCATCAGCCAATAAATTGGACATGGCGGATTGGACTCGCCAGCCAATTACACACATGGTGGACTGACCCATCAGCCAATAGATGGACATGGTGGACTGACCCATCAGCCAACTAATGGACATGGTGGATTGGACTCACCAGCCGATAACGGACATGGCGTATTGGACTCGCCAGCCGGTAATGTACATGATGGACTGACCCATCAGCCAATAGATGGACTTGGTGGACTGACCCATCAGCCAACTAATGGACATGGTGGACTGAACCATCAGCTAATAAATGGACATGTTGGAAAGGTCACAACTGCCAATATTATAGATAATGATAGGGAGTTTATGGACTTGTTTTATTTAATTATACTGCTTAGTGGTTAATCACTAATGCGGAATTGCCTCCACAGGTTAGCAGCTGGAACTAAAGACTAAGAGACGACAGGGTGGTTCTTCTACCAACTCAGGTGGTGAACAGAGAATAAGCGGACTTCTCTTTTACTTTTCTTGTGTTATAAATGTGGCTATGGGAAACGGTCCAAGACTGTGGGATAATTACTTCATGCATTGTCATTTGAAAAATAAGTTCTCTTGAGTTAGAAATGCTAGACTTATTTGCTTTCATATTATTCATGTAACCTTTTAAGTAACACCCGGTCCGGTTAGAACTAGTTGTTATAGGGTTGGTTTTGTTAAATTTTGAGTAACACCGTGCCAGCAAGGCCCACAATATCGTGAAAAATGGCGGGTCGTTACAGGAATGTTATGTTTACAACAAATTATATTTTTAGGTAACTCCCGGTCCGGTTCTGGCGGGTCGTTACAGTAATGGTGAAAATAACTCACCAACTATGACAAAATTATTATTAAACCATTTTCAAATATGATTAAGGTAAATAATATGGGTTATGAAACTATAATTGTGTAAAAATCACAAGCGTTGAACCAAAATAGCATAATGAAAATAAATATAGTTCGAACCTTTATTAAGTTGAATAATTTAAAATAATTTTATTAGTAGTATCTTTGAATTAGGATAATACAAGTCATTTTAAATAATTTAATAGAACGACTTAATTAATTGCCAGATAAATATTTAGAATTATTAAAAATTTAATAAATTATTGTAGGTATGCCCAAGTCTTTATTTAACGAATTAAGTATCTAGTACTCACTAAATTGCGATTAATGATAGTGATCAAAGATTAAATTGTAAACCTAATCGTAAAGATTGTTGGTTAAGTAATTACCATCTCAAAGGAAAATATACTAATAATAGTAATTAAATACTTGTTTGTATGTTAATAAAACTTTTTATCATTAGTTAAGTGTGAATTCTGATTTAAATAATTAATTTAAAATGTAAAGTATGACTTAAATGATTACGTCACATGAATGATTAATTATCTCACTAGACTTGTTGTAAATGTTGAGAATTTAACGTTTAATATTGTTGAATGTTGTATGCTTTATGTTGTCGAGTTTTGATAACAATATATTTAAGTCATTTAGTTGCATGCATTTCTACTCGAATAAAATTATACTTATGTATAATTTTATTTTCTCGTTCAGATTAGAATCGTTAGTCACAGTTGCGAGTTCACTTGCAAACTATCTAGGTCCGTATAATTATTTGAAATGTTGTATTTTTCCTTTTGGCAGCCCTGGTCGGCCTGAGCCTAGATTAGACCACCATGCACCGAGTGCAACCAGGGTGAAGGAGATTGACTCAGTCCGACACGGGGCCGCACTTTTAAATTACTAGAAAGATAAAATACCTGCCCCCATGCCGAAAGGGGTGACAGGGCGTAGTGGTGCAAGACGACTCATTACGCACTTGTGATACCGAGAGGGTGAGTCAATGGCAAATATCAGTAACTACTGGCCATGGGCCACGTCGCGTGTGTGCGCATACATGGGATTGCAGCTGGATGAGGCGGCCACCCCTCCCGGTATAATTAGAGCTCGGCATAGGCTCAACTACTAAAAGGATCAAGAAACAAGGATATGGATTATATTGACTTGCTTCATTTAATTTTGCGGCTTAGTGGTTTTATCACTAACGCGGTTATGTAACCATAGGTGAGCAGCTTCGGACTGAAGACTAGGAGTGTGGTTGGTGGTTCATTTATCAACCTAGGTTTGGCGAATTGATAAATAAATTGGACTTCTTTTTATACTCTTTGTGTTATAATTGTGACTATGGAAAATGGTCGAGGGTTGTGGGATTTGGTGTTCACGTAGTTAATTTATCTTATGTATTGTTGCATGTTATTATAACATGATTTATTTTTATGATTAGTAAATTTCTAGAATTATTTGCCATGTTATGATTCATGTGTTTAAATTTTATTTTTCATACTTCATATTTTTGAGTAACCCCTAGCCAGTTAGGGCGGGTCATTACAAAGTGTTTCATTCTAAGCCCTATAATTTGCATGTATGAGGGTAAACATTGTGGAAAGATGATAACTTTCATCAATACAGTGACGTAAGGCCCCTTTCTCCAAATTTTTCTCTGTGACCTTGTAGGATCTACTGATGAACATCATTCCATTTTGTTCATGGTGATTTGGGTACTTCGTGGTAAATTTTTAATCGTAATATAACTCTCAAATAATCATGAACATCACCCTCAAGTACTCCTTAAGTTCATGTGTTGTTTGTTATTGTGAGCATGATCTGTGATTGTGATATGTTAGGCAACTAATTTTAATCTAATAAAATATTGTAAAAAAATGGTACGTTCCAATAAGTGTCTAATTCAACTATATAAATTTTGGGAATGGTACAAAATCTTCTATGTATGTTTTAGAGGTGTTTATCCAGATAGTGTAAAGATATAGGGTGAAAATGTTTTCACTCAGTTGAAAATTACCTTTAAATAGGTTAATGGTGTTGGATTTGAGTGAAACTTTTTCCACAGCTGCCCCTATCTTTCAGTCGAACCGTGTTTCCAAGTTTATTCGTGAACTTCCACTTAGTTAGTGTCGAGATAACTCCAGAAACAGCCCATCGAGTGATCTAAAATTTAAAATCCACTTAGGTCCATCTTCAAATTAAATTAGATCAATTTCTTACTGGGTTCAAGCTCCGTGTGTTAGCTAACTAAGACCACTGACCCAAGCTTATTTAGAATTCTCTAGGCCATGACAAAGCAGTTACAGAATTTGTCCAACACCTTAGGGCCGAGCTTAATAGGCCCCATTCCCCTTGATTGGCCCATGGTGGAATTCACATATAAACCTTAGTTTCAGGGCCCACCCATCTAAATTTCAGCCCATTTGGGCATTGAAAAATCGTCTGGTATGCCAATTCGATTAAAACCCTATAATTGATTAAAGCCCACTAAGTGAACTTACAACCAAAACCTTAATTAAGATATGTAATAGAATTTAACATTTCACTTAGGACCTAATAAAGATAACTAAATGATGTATAAGTGTTGAGCTTGTTTTTTGCCTCATTTTGTGTAACAACCCGCCCGAACCGTACCAGGTGTTACCTAACAATATAGTTAATGTAAATGTAACATGCAAGAACATGAATCGTAACATGGTAAATAATTCCAGAACTTGACTTTTAATACTGTAAATAAGTCTAGAATTTATAAATCGTAAAAATAAAACATGTCCTAATGCATATGACAATATATAAAATAACCGTCCCACAGTCTCGGACCGTTTCCCATATCCACATTCATAACACAAGAGAATAATAAGGAAGTCCAATTTTATTATCAATTCACCAAACCTGGGTCACTTTTATTCTTCGGTCCAAAGCTGCTCACCTGCGGAGGCAATTTCGCGTTAGTGATAAAACAACGAAGCCGCATAATTAAATAAAACAAGTCAATAAAATCTCTATTATAGTGTCAAGAGTCTTTTAGTTGTTATGAGCCTATGCTGAGCTCGTTATATGCTGGGAGGTGTGGCCTCCCCATCCAGCTACCATCCCATGCATGCGCACACACACTACGTGGCCCATGGCCTGTAGTTACCGATATTTACCATTGACTCACCCTCTTGGTATCATAAGTGCATAATGAGCCTTCTTGTGCTACTACACCCTATCACCCCTGTCTGCCAAGGGGCAGGTATTCAATCTTTCAGGGGGTGCTGCCCCGCCGAATTGGGTCAATCCCGATTGCGTTCCAGCGCATGGTGGTCAATACTCAAATCGACCAAGACTCCCATATTGTAATTTTAAATGTGCGGCCCCGTGTCAGACCGAGTCAATTCCTTGACCCAGATAGCGTTCCAGTGCATAGTGGTCGAATCTGGTCTCAGGCCGTCCAGGGTTGTCAACAAGGGAAAATCCAACATTTAAAATAATTATACGGACCTGGATAGTTCGTATGTGAACTCGCAACTATGTCCAACGATCCTAATCTGAACGAGAACATAAAATTATACATAAGTATAATTTTATTCGAGTAGAAATGCATGCAACTAAATGGCTAATATATATATATATATATATATATATATATATATATATATCATGATTAAAATTCAACAATATTAAATATTAAATTATTCATGTAAAATAATATTTTAAATCCTACTCTACATTTTAAATTAATTATCTAAATTATAATTCACACTTAACAAATGATAAAATAATTATCAACTTATAATAAATATTTAACTACTATTATTAGTATATATTTCCTTTGGTTATAATTTTTAATCGCTATCATTATTCATATCAATTTAATTAATTGAGTTGTTCGATTAAATTATTTGAAATAATTTGTATTATTCTAATTCAAAGATATTATTAATACAATTATTTTAAATTATTCAACTAAATAAAGGTTTGAACTTTATTTATTTTCATTATGTTATTTAGGTTCAACGCTTGTGATTTTTACCCAATTATAATTTATTAATCCATTTTCTACCTTACTAACCCGTTATTAAAATAATCACTTTATTTACCTAATATTAAATTTAATATGATAAAAGTAAAATCATTCTATTATTAATTACTTATAACCATCCGATTTAAATTAATCGCTTGTAGTATGCCGATTAATTATCGACCATTTATCATTACCGTATTTTTATTACTTATGTCATGTCGATTTCGTCGAATAAGTAATTAGTTTAGCAACTTTAACCCATAACCCATTAAAATACTTATTTTTAAAGATTTTTTACGAGTTAGTATTATTTTTAACTCGAGTCGGTGTCGAGTCAGGTGTTATTAACATGATTTCACCAACCAAGGAATTCTTCTTCTTCTTCTTCCCTAATGCCATCCTCTGCTCCCGACTCCGACCGCCCTCCAGCCGCCGCCCAGCCCGCCGGTGCTGCTGCACTGTCACCCAGTCGACCCTAGCTGCCGTCCAGCGCCACGCCCCATGATGCTGGCAACGCCACGCCCAGCGACGTGTTTGCGTCGCTGATTCCACCGCCGGCAAGCGTTGCCACCTCAATTGGGTGGTAGCCTCGACGCCCTCGACCCTCTATCGACCATCCCCAGCTAGATTGGAGCCCATCGCCACCTAGGACGGCCGGATTTCTTCACCCACCACCGTCGCCTCTGTTTTTCGTTTCTGCTATTTGCTGCTCCAGGCCGGCCTCCACGGATACAACCATCAAAGGTGCCAACTTCAGCCACTAATTGATCTCTTGCACCTTGCTACAACATTAATGCACCTGAGGCTTCGCTACCTCTGGACCGGCGTCCGACTAGGCGAGATTGGCCATAAATTGGAACGATCGCCGCCATGTTTCTCGACAAGGAGGTCGCCCACGGGGGACTGTTCACCGGTAGGACTAGGGTTTTTTCTTGGCTTGCAATCATCTGCTGCAATGTATCCCCGGCGAAGCTTGCTGTGATTTCCCATCTTGCTGAACACGAGAACGTGTAGGCCATTCCAAGGATTCCAGTCTTATACAATTTAGTTTAGTTCTTTTCTTGTTGATTTAAGACTTTAATTCTTATAATTATCAAGCTTATTATCAATTCAAAATATGCATGCATGAAAATTAAGAATAGGGAGATAGGAAGAATACCCAAGCAAGGAGGAAGAAGCCGGCTCCGGAAGAGGAGAAGGAAATGAGAGAATAAGGTGAAGATGACGCCCCTCACTCAATATAAAATGAAAATGACGGCTAGGGTATGTGAAAACACCCAACATCCGTATTTCATTTAACCTGGTAACCGGGTAAATAATAAAATATAATAATTAACCGGGTAGAGAATAAAATATAACTGGGTAACCAGGTAGAGAATAAAATATAATAATCATATATTAATTCTCCAACATTCGTTCCTTCCCTGACCGAGTTGAATATATTTTTTAATTTTACAAAAAAAAATTTCAGTCTTTACAATCTCCCCAACTTGGAAATATTTTGTCCCCGAAATATAATAACGGGCAATAGAATAATCATGATTAATTGTATCTTCGGGATCAGTTCATGCTACTACAATAAGAATTTTATGCCACAAATATGCTAGGGTGCTTCCTTACCATTTCTTGTTCAGTCTCTCATGTAGCTTCCTCTGACCCCAGATTTTTCCACGATACTTTTACCAAAGGAATTTCCTTGTTCCTGAGTGTCCTTATTTCCCTAGCCAAGATGCAAATCGGCTTTTCCTTGTAGGTTAAATTTAATTGTAGCTCTATGTCTTCAAAATTTGTGATTATATGATCTTCATCTCATACATATTTCTTTAGCATTGACAAATGGAAAACATTGTGTACTCCCACTAGGCTTAGTGGTAATGCTAGTCTATATGCATAATTTCCAACTCGACCCAGGATTGGAAACAGTCCTATAAATCTTGGCTTCAACTTCCCAAATGTTCTAAATCTGATCACCCTCTTCGTAGGAGATGTCTTTAAGTACACAAACTCCCCAACTTGGAACTCTAGATCCCTCTTTCGTGTATCAACATAACTCTTTTCTCGATCCTGAGCTGCCTTAAGCCTTTGCTGAATGAGTTTCACCTTTTCAGTTCCTTCCCTCACCATCTCTGGCCCGACTATAACTGTTTCAGTAGACTCCAGCCAGCACGATGGAGATCCTACAGGGCCTACCATATAAGGCTTCAAATGGTGCCATCCCTATACTGGCTTGATAAGAGTTATTGTATGTGAATTCAGCCAAAGCTAATTGTTTCTCCCAGTCACCTCCCAATTGTCAAGAATGCAAGCTCTTAACAAATCTTCCAAGGTTTGAATAGTCCTCTCAGTTTGACCATCAGTTTGGGGATGATATGTTATACTCAGCTTGATTTGGATCCCATGGCTTTTGGAAAGCTTCTCAGAAATGTGAGGTGAATAGGGGATCTCGGTTGGAGACTATCTCCTTTGGAATCCCATGCAACTTGACAATATTGTCGACACACAATCTTGCCGGGTATTTTGCCGTCCTCATTGATTTTGTGGGGATAAAGTGAGCTACCTTAATTAGTCGGTCCACAACCACCTGTATGGAGTCATTCTTCTTCTCAGTCCTTGGGAGTTTGCAATAAAATCGCATGTGACACACTCACCATTTCCAAGTTGGTATTTCTAAAGGTAGCAATAGTCCTCCAGGTAGTTGATGTTAGGGTTTGATCTGTTGGCAAGTCTGACACTTGGAGACAAAATCCACAACATTCCTCTTCATAACAATCCACCAGTAGGTTTGCTTTAAATCCTGATACATTTTAGTAACTCCAAGGTGTATCAAAAACTTTGGGCGATGAGCCTCCTCCAAGATATTTTGTCTTAGTGCATCATCCTTGGGTACACACAACCTTCCTATAAATCTGATCACACTATTTGAATCAGCTACAATGTCAGGAGTCTTGTCCAACATTTCATTAAGCTCCTCATCACCCATTTGTGCTAGCTTAACCTGATCAACTAAATTGATGGAAATAACTGCCATCTTCTTCTTCCCCAACGTTCTTCTTCTCCTACCTTCTTCTTTACACCAGAAAACAAATCACGTCCTTCTTCTTCTTCAACCCAAAACAAGATCATGTCATTCCCTAACTGCTTCCCTTCCCTAGCAATCCAATTGGAAGCCTAAGCTCGTGCATTACAGCAACTATCCAAGGCGAATCATGTTCTACACCAAGTCGCGTAACTCTCTGGCCAGCAGCACCGCTGGGACTGCAAGGTGACTCCATCTGGCTAGCAGCACCGCCCCTACTCCCGTGTTTCATTTAACCAGGTAACTGGGTAGAGAATAAATATAACTGGTTAACCAGGTAGAGCAGAAAATATAATAATCATATAATAATAATAATAATAATAATAATAATCCAACGTTCGATCCTTCCTAGACCGAGTTGAATATTTTATTTTATTTTATTATTTATTTTTTTACCGTCTTTACAATCTCCCCAACTTGGAAATATTTCGTCCCCAAAATATCATAACGGGCAACAGAACAATCATTATAAATTTTATCTTCAGGATCAGTTCTTGCTAATACAATTATAAGAATTTTATGCCACGAATAGGCTTGGGTACTTCCTCGTCATTTCTTGTTCAGTCTCCCATGTGGCTTCCTCTGACCCTTAATTTTCCCACAATACTTTTACCAAAGGTATTTCTTTGTTCCTGAGTGTCTTTGTTTTTCCTCGTAGGTTAAATTTGGTTGTAGCTCTAAGTCTTCAAAATTTGTGATTATATGATCTTCATCTCCTACATATTTCTTTAGCATTGACACATGGAAAACATTGTGTACTCCAACTAGGCTTTGTGGTAATGCTAGTCTATATGCACAATTTCCAACTCGATCTAGGATTGGAAACGGTCCTATGAATCTTGGCTTCAACTTCCTCGATATTTTAAATATGATCACCCCGTTCGTAGGAGATGTCTTTAGGTACACAAACTCCCCAACTTGGAACTCTAGGTTCTTCCTTCGAGTATCAGTATAACCCTTTTGTCAATCCTGAGCTGCCTTAAGTCTTTGCTAATTGAGTTTCACCTTTTCAGTTGCTTCTCTCACTATCTCTGGCCCAACTATAACTACTTCGGTAGACTCTAGCCAGTACTGATGGAGATCTGCAGGGTCTAGCATATAAGACTTCAAATGGTGCCATCCCTGTACTGGGTTGGTAAGAGTTCTTGTAGGTGAATTCAGCCAAGGCTAAGTGTTTCTCCAAGTCACCTCCCCAGTCAAGACTGCAAGCTCTTAACAAATCTTCCAAAGTTTGAATAGTCCTCTCACTCTAACTATCAATTTGGGGATGATATGTTGTGCTCAGCTTGATTTTGGTCCCCAAGGCTTCTTGGAAAACTTCCCAGAAAAGTGAGGTGAATAGGGGATCGCGGTCGGAGACTATCTCTTTTGGAATCCCATGCAACTTGACAAAATTGTCGATACACAATCCTGCCAGGTATTCCGCCGTCCTCATTGATTTCATGGGGATGAAGTGAGCTACCTTAGTTAGTCGGTCCACAACTACCCATATGGAGTCATGCTTCTTCTGAGTCCTTGGGAGCTTTGCAATAAGTTGCATGTGACACACTCCATTTCCAGGTTGGTATTTCTAAAGGTTGCAATAGTCCTCCAGGTAGTTGATGTTGGGCTTTGATCTACTGGCAAGTCTGACACTTTGAGACAAAATCCACAACATCCCTCTTCATCCCAGTCCACTAGTAGGTTTGATTTAGATCGTGATACGTTTAAGTAACTCCAGGGTGTATCAAGAAATTTGAGCGATGAGCCTCCTCCATGATATTCCATCTTAGTGCATCATCCTTGGGTACACACAACCTTCCTCTAAATCTGATCACACTATTGGAATCAGCTTCAATGTGAGGAATCTTGTCCAACATTTCATTCAGCTCCTCATCACCTATTTGTGCTAGCTTAACACGATTAACTAAATCATTGAAAATAACCAAATTTGCCAGTAATCCTGTTAGTTGCTCCACAAGATTGATAGCCACTAGTTCTGCTGACATGGTCCAAAGCCTAGCTAGTTGCTGACTTTTGTCCACCTTGCCCTTCCGACTCAACACGTCGGCTACCACATTTGCTTTCCCCGGATGGTATAAGATTTGGAAATCATAATCCTTCAAATATTCTATCCACCCCCTCTATCAAAGGTTAAGGTTATTATGGGTGCAAATATAGTTCAAACTCTGGTGGTCAGTGAAGACTTTGAACTGGGCTCCATACAAGTAGTGTCTCCAAATCTTCAGGGCAAAAACCACTGTTCCCAGTTCCAAGTCATGGGTTGCATAATTTTGCTCTTGAATCTTTCGGTGACGAGGAGCATGAGGCCAGCACCTTACCTTCTCCTGCATAAGGATGCATCATAAACCCAACAGAGATACATCACTGAAGACTATGAATCATTCATTACCATTTGGCGGTGTCAAGACCGGATGCAGTTGTTGACTCTTCTTCAGAGACTGAGCTTTCTCCTCACTTACTACTCCATTCGAACTTGACTCCTTCCTTGTGGGTTTGATCATTGGCGATGCTACTAAGGAGGATTTAATGAATTTCGTATAGTAACCTGCTAAAACAAGGAAACTTCTGATATCGGTGACTAACGGGTTGTGACCAATCGGTGACTGCTTTCACTTCGATGGATCCACTGCA
>JAURVB010004022.1:0-70568 GCA_033002965.1 Piper betle
CTAGTTAACCATATTCTGCTTTCTAATTTTATTAAATTAGTTTTTAGTTGATTTTTAATGGGAATAATTGTTTCATCTGTCTGTTCTAAGTTGACTACCTTATAAGCAGCTTCTTCTTCTTCGTTTATACTTTCTTCTTCTAATATACTTTTTCCTTTATTTATCCTATCTATGCCTAGTTGTTGTTCTAATATATTAATCCTTAATTCTAAATAATTCATTTTTATGTCGAATTTTTCTATTTTTTCGTCAAGTACTTCTATCCTTATTTTTTCTGTTTTTGGGATTTTCAGATTAGTATCTATATTATATAGTCTTTTTATGCAAATAAAACACATTTCCTTCATACAATTTACACACCTATATCTTCTTCTTAATTCAGGGTATAGTGTGCAGATACTACAAGGAGTACTATCACTTCCTTTACCTCTTTCCCAGTTATGTTCTTCACATTCTTCTTGTTCATTTATAAATACAACCTGGTGAGAATCGACTTCTGAATAATCTACTTCAGTAATAATACTATATACTGATTCATCATCCGAGTCTATAGACACTATATCTTCGTCTAGATTTTCTATTAATGCTGCTCTTTCTCTATTATTTTGTTTTTTAGGACATGCATTAGCCAAGTGATTTTCATTTCCACAAATAAAGCACTGGCATTTCCTTGTTGATATCCTTTTTACATATGTTTTGTTTCTCGTATTATGTAGCCTATCCTTATTAAAAGTTGTAGATCTTCTCAATCTTTTCCTTTTTATATATGGATTTTTACTTCCATATTGCTGTGGTCCATAAATTGCTCTTTGACAGAAATTATAAGATTGTCTTTTAATTTGTTCATGTAGGGCCACTTCTTTACATCTTTCTTGTAGGTACATATAAGTAAATTGCACTCTTGGTCCAATTCCTAGTCCATCTACATCTTTATATCCTTCTATCCATTTTTCATGTATTTGGCGGCCTAAGTCTCCTGGTAATTTTATAAAATATTTATTACATAGTTCTTCATCAAATGCTTTTCCAGCTCTAGCTATTAACGAGATAAAATCTATGCTAAAAGGTGTTATATAATCAAATGATTTTATCGTTAATTGTTCTAGGTTTCTTATGGCCGTATCTTGTATTACAGTATTTTCTCTGGATGGGTCTATTCCTAAAATCATTGTTCTCATAAAACTTGTGAAATTATAAGGATTATTTCCTAATGTCTTTATCTCATTTACTTGTTGTGGATGGGCTTTCTTCTTACTTTGCCATATCCCTAAGGCAGTTGTTCCTAAAGAAGTTTCCAGAAAGCTAAATAAATCCATCTCTGGCTTTGAATGAATGTGCCAATTTTTTATAGCATTTTGTTCCCACATCATTACTTCATCTGGCCATAATTGAGGTGATGATTTTTCCAATATTAACATGTTAGTAACAGAACCTTCTTCAAAAAGGTCTTAAGGATAGGCCACAAGTGAAAATTACATTGCCATAAATAGATAAAGTGATATTTCCATTTTTTCATCAAAAGATCAGTTCCCTTTGAAATCAAAAGGGATTTTCCCCGATATCTAACATAATGCATGAAAGAATCTTTGAACAACCGCAAAGCCTTCTGAAAATCATTACAAAGCACTACTACAAGATGTTCTATTTTCCCATCACCAAATGTTTGGGAGTTACTCTATTCAATCCTTTTCCTTCTTGTTGCTGGATATCTCGTTCGTACACATCTTCTCTTTGTTTCCCGAGCCTCTAGTGAGTTCCAGACAGAGTTAGAAAAGATCAAATCTCAAGTGAATAGATGAAATAACTGGATCTATGAGGTGTAGGTATTACCATGAAGGGGTTTTTCCTATTGGATTTCGTTTTAACAGGTAAAGATAGGGGACATAATTGGCATGGATATAGTGAGTCTCGCTTGGGCTGCTTTAATGGTAGTCTTTACCTTTTCCCTTTCGCTTGTAGTATGGGGAAGAAGTGGACTCTAGCGGCACTATTAATTAAGTTAAGTTGAATAATGGAACTGTATCAATTTGGAATAGATCGTTATGAGAAGGGTTTTGTTGTTTTTTTTAATTTCTATTTTCCAAAGAAATTTTATTGGAAGACGGTAATATATGAATGAGAACCTTTAGATCAAACAAATATGGAAATAATTGGATTCCGATATTACTCGTATTTATAAACTTAAATTAATATTAATAATAGTAAAAGTAATACAAAGAATAGGAAATTTTTCCTACCGAAGTCTTCCTATTCCGAAATATTGCAAACTACTATGCATAAAAAGATGTTGCTGTGTTGGGTGAGCCGCGCCTATTTACCGTTTATACTCCTACGAATTTTTTTATGCTTTATTTTTTAACGCACAACTAATCTCATATCGTGGTTCAAGCATGAAAAATTTGCGAGGTTTACTTCTGCTTTTCCAAACCCGAAGAAGTTATTATATAACCCCTTGGATCGTGTGTTAACAGCTCAATCGAATTACTGGAATGCGAAAAAAACTTTTTGGTAATATATAACCATACAACCCTTCCTTTCCTCATTGATTGTTTCGAGAGACCTCGAGATCCTAACTCCCGTAACTTCTTCGTAGTGGCCCCCTTCCATGCTTCATTTCATAGGGAACCTAAAAGTGGCTCTATTTCATTATATTCCATCCATATCCCAAACGTATTTCATTTTAGTATTTTATTGCCATGTACTTGAACCCCCGCTTTTCGCATTATACCGACGCTTTACCCCTAAAATGATTCTATACATCTAACCAAAAAATCCTTTCGTCTTCCTATTTTTCTATCTTCCCATTCATTGCCAGTGGACCCTTCTTCCCCTAATTCCCTACATTCTACCAATGAACAATCTATAATAATTCGCAAATCTAGATCGGCTAATTGTTCTCTGATAGCAAGTATTCCTTTTCAGGTGGTCTACGAGCGGCTGCTCAATCAATTAGTTATTATATCATAAACTATCAAGAATTCGGAGCGTGAAGTGTAATTAGATCAATTTATTTGTTTGTTGATTTTGGGGATTATTATCAATTAATAAGATTTATGGTTAGATTAACAAGAAAAAAAATAAATATAAATTTTTAAATTTAAAAATTAAAGTATAAAGTATACAGGCTCCGTTCAGAAAATTTCAAATTAGTAATCCTACACATTTACTACTAGTTTACATACGAGAACAAATCAACGTTTGCAGGATATGCATTCAGCAATTGTAGCTTCAATTGGATTTCTTATTATTTGGATATGTTATTTTGGAGTAAATCTATTAGGAATAGGACTGCATAGTTATGGTGCATTCGCCTTCGGCATCCCCTCCTTGCGGTTAAGGTAACGACTTCGGGCATGGCCAGCTCCCATAGTGTGACGGGCGGTGTGTACAGGGATTTATTGAAACCTTTGAATTCGGAATATGGTAAAGTAGCCCTTGGGTGGGGAACGACCCCCTTGATGGGCGTCGCAATGGCCTTATTTGCGATATTCTTATCCATTATTTTGGAGATTTACAATTCTTCCGTTTTACTGGATGGAATTTTAGTCAGTTAGTTCTATAATAACTACGAAGTCCTGATGTTTCAATCAAAATCAAGAAAACCCGGGCTTTTCCATTCAATCCTAAATTTTGGAAGACTCGGGTTACTGGGTTGGTAGTTCGATCGTGGAATTCCCTTGTTTCGGTATTTCCGGAATATGAGTGTGTGACTTGTTCTAATTGATCCTATTGATACATACAATAACTGTCCTAGTTCTACCGTACCTTTTGTTTCATTTCTTCTGGAACAATCACAAACACTTTTTGGATTATGGATCTACTACCAGAAATTCCATGCGTAATCTCAGCATTCAATGTGTATTCCTGAATAATCTCATTTTTCAATTATTCAACCATTTCATTTTACCAAGCTCAACGTTAGCCAGATTAGTCAACATTTATCTGTTTCGATGCAACAATAAGATCTTATTTGTAACAAGTAGTTTTGTTGGTTGGTTAATTGGTCACATTTTATTCATGAAATGGGTTGGATTGGTATTATCCTGGATACGGCAAAATCATTCTATTCAATCTAATGTACTTATTCGATCTAATAAGTACCTTGTGTCAGAATTGAGAAATTCTATGGCTCGAATCTTTAGTATTCTCTTATTTATCACCTCTGTCTACTATTTAGGCAGAATGCCATCGCCTATTGTTACATTTATCGGTTATCTAAGAGGATTGGACCACGAAAAAAAACACTTTGTTTCGAACTCGTCCCTTTTCCATTTGACTCCTACTATTTAGGTATGCGGCCAATGTGAGTGAAAGATCCCACTGAATCGAATTGCGTCCATGAATCTAAGAAATAGTGAGAATTCTTGACCTCTCTCAATATCTCTCTCAATTCGAAGATCCAGGATTGGAATTGATGTCCTTTCATTGATTCCTCCTAAAGATTTCATTTCAATTGGAATTTGGTTATTTACGATGATCCCTGTTAAGCATCCATGGCTGAATTTTGACCCGCTCCCGACTTTGAATCAATATTACGAAATGAATTAGTTTTTTGTGGGTTATTAGGTTTAGAGTATGTTATTCGAGTTAGAACTCAATTATTTTATTTTATGGTATTAGAGTATGTTTTATTGTTTAGAGTATTTTATGGTATTTTATAGTATTCGAGTAAGGAGATAGTCAAATTTTTATTACGAAACTACCCTTTCTTTTCCCTGACCTTCTCCTCTGTTTCTTTCCTAACCGACCGATCGCCCCCATACCCCTCCGTTTTTGTAGTGCCACCACACCGTTGGCGACCTTGCCGTTGGCCGCCCGGTGCCAGCCAGTGACGTTATATTTTTTTGGATATATTTCGATAATATTAACTTGAGTCGATGGAGCGATTCAAATTTTTATTACGAAACTAACCCTTTCTTTTTCCCCGACCTCCTCTGTTTCTTCCCCACTCGAGTTGGTGGCTCTGTTTCTCCGGGACACCGCGCAGACACCGCTGCCGTGAGGTGTTGGCTTGGGAGTTTGGTGACCAAGCGAATGCCGGCGGGTCCACAGTTATCATTTCCTCAATCAATGTCGCTGACGCTAGCTAAGTTGGCTGCACTGCAGCTTTTTCGACGCGGCCGACCATAGTGCTCTGTTTCCCCCTTCCTCTATTTCCCACCGACGACTTCAACCCCGGACTATCGGACCACATTAATGGCGATTTCAACCTCCTTTCTCCTCATCGACCTTGTTAGTGGTGGGCTTGGCCGGGATGGTGTGGGCGGCAGGCTTCACTGGGATTCCATAGAAAGATGACGCCTTTGAAGCAGGGGAAGGGATGGGCTTAGCGGAGATGAAGGAAGGGGAGGGGTGCATTGGAGAAGACAAGGAGAGTAGGAGAGTAAAATATAGGTCCAGTGAGGAGGCAGTCGCGGAGCACAGCGCCAGCAGGGCGAGGAGCGCAGGGCATGGGGTGGAACGAGGGGAGCAGGGCGTGGGGCATGGGGCAGAGCGAGGGGCAAGGGGCGTGGGGCAGGGTGAGGAGCGTCGGGCAGGGCGAGGAGCGCCAAGCGGGGTGAGGGGCACCGGGCAGAGCGAGGGGCGCGGGGGGGAATGTCCAGCCGTTGGATAAAATCCAACGGCTGGAACACTGTAGCACAGTTAAGATGGTTGTGTTACAGGACAACCTCCCCTCCGTAATATATATATATATATATATATATATATAATTATAAGCATTTGGGTGACGGTTTGGGCCGCTTGGCCAAACCACACACATGCTTCGGAAGCGCCGAGTTTTCGTTTAATCAGTCATTAATACCAATGTTAACCCTACGAGATGGGGCCTACAAGTTGAACACCTGGTCGGACCCGACAGACCACCTTTCTCGCCTCCCGGGCCCACCACGGACAGAAAAAGCCCACCAACTTTCCCGTTTTTATTAGCACATATATTTTAAACCAATTAAACCAACACTTTAATTGCACTCTTAATTAAACTAATCATTGATTACGAACTTCCCGCCACTTTTTTCGCCGATACACCTCGCCTGCACATCCACATCACCACCCCACGCGAATCCCATGATACACGCATCGACACGCCTGAGCCAACGTGGCAAACCCACCACATATTCCCAATTTTACCCCCGCCCCTCGCTACAAATAGCACCCTCTACCACTCCACGCACCGGAGGCGCTCCGGCGACGTCGCGGCGGAGCCATGGCCGGCGACGGCGACGGATGGGAGGCGGCGGTGGAGGTTGGCGACGGCGAGGTCGGCGCCGGCATCGAGGAGGCGGCGCTTATGGAGGTGATGAGAAGGCTAGAGGCGGAGATCACCAGCGACGGCGACGGCGACGCCGGCGGCGGTTGGGGGTGGTGTCGCTGTCCGTTCGTGACAATCAACGGGAACGAGGAGAGCTGCGGGCCGTCCTTCTCCGACTCGTCCTCCACCGTGATGGCCAGCTTGGACGTCGCCTCCGCCGGCGTCGGAGACAGCCCGCTGGCGGAGGTGGGGAACGGCGGGAGCTGGCTGGCGCAAGCGGAGGGCATTTTCTGGCCGGCGTGCGGCTGCGACGGCGGGTTGGACGTCGGCGGTGAGAGCGAGGAGGAGTGGCTGGAGCGGCTACTCAACTGTGCCGGGCCGGGGATGGAGTATGAAGCGGTGGTGGAGGAGGAGATGGTGGTGGCTCCGTGTCTGTGGTAGGGTTTAGGGTTTCTCAGTCTAAGATTTGTTGAAAAGAAGCAATGTTGTAGAAAGAACGAAAATGTTTTTTTTTCAAAGAAAGAAAATGTTGTAGAAAGGTAAAGAAGGAAGGAAAAGGTTTAGATTTAGATGGAATGTGTACAGAGATGAACTTCTCTTGTCTTAAATGGATGGTTCTTATATATTTCTTGGTCGTTCTCCGTTGTATTTTACAATTCAGAAACAAAGTATTTACATTAATGAATCGCAGTTTCTAGCTCATCAGAATTGCTCTCACTTCCTAACACAGGCAATCGGATTATATAACAATCCAATTTCTAGACGCTGGGTAGATCCTAAAAGAGATACCTCGTGAATTTGTCTTGAATCGGGATCTTTGGGCTCAACTTGAATTGGTTAAAATACGCAGAATTTCTTTTTCTTTTCTTTTTTTTTGAGGATTAACGAGAGGAGGCATGTGGCTAACCCTTATTGCACACCGATGCGTGTTCTACAGTCACAAGCACATGGATAAATCTTTACTGTGTCAATGACCAACAATTTTGAAGAGAAGCATTTGCAAATGAATAAATTCATTACTTGCACCATCTGCACCGATTACAGTTGTTATCAGCTTATAATATATCACCTTATAGAGAAACATTGAGCGCGAGTACACTCGTATTGAAGAGAGGCATTGAAAATGAATTGGCTCATGGAAGTTTGGAGGGGAGAAGATGGGGCAATGAAGTGAGCAGATGAGTGGGGTAGGGAGAGTATTGAATGGCGTGGTCAAGGGGGTAGGAAGGGTCAGACTTGCAGTTGATAATACGGTACGGTAGAGGCTTGGCTTTCTCTTCCTGCAATTATAATCCTGCCCTGCGACTGCAAATCTTGCGCCTTTTTCTCTTTAGTACTAGCTCGTATTTGCAGGTTGCTCCAGTGGGATTTGACAGCGCTTGCTTTTCATGGGATGGCAGAGCGCATTGCGGTACAAATACAGACATGAAGAAGCAGAAACAGCAGAGTTTGTTCTCACAAGTCACAATTCAAGGGGGTGAAGAAACGGCAAGGATAAGAACTTCATGGAAAGAGGAAGAATATTTGAAGCGCCCATAAAATTACCCGTTGTTGAATACAGGAAGAAAGCTCTCTTGCAAAGTAGAAGGGAAGCCAACAAGGGAGTTCAATTGTCTTACTTCAGTACCATTAGTGGTCCTCGTTCTTCGTAATGGAATGACAACTTCTTACTCAAAACTCCAATTTACAGTTTACAAAGCTTCCCACTTGGAAGAATTGACAAGAATATGATGCAGATTTAGGACAATACTTATGGAAATGAATTGGCACATTGAATAAAAAGCAGAAGTAATTTCTGCCAGAAACATCCAACAGCTTCAAGGGCAATGACCAGACATACCAATGACAAATCCATTATGTAGCAGATCACGCAAAAATTGTTCTTGAGAGAGCAAATAAGTCGTAAGACCTTACAAAACCTTCTAATCGTAAGACCCAATAAGCAAGTGACATAGAGATGCCAATTAATGTGGACAATTCCAAAACTGTCTTATACAACTATACTTGTGTTGTCATGCCAACTTGTGATTGCATGCAATGGCAAAGCTTTGCAGACAAGCCTTAAAGCTGATTATCTCAAGAGATAGTAATTAAAATTAAGAAAATGCACGAATAAGGCAAAGGGCATGACAAATGTGGCAGTAAACGTGATAAATTACCTGTTACATGGATGAACTAATAATTTAGGGAGCTTTATCTCTGAATTACAACTCCGCACTTGGTGTTCAAAACACAGAACTTCAATTGGATCAGCAGCTACTCTTTATCGCAACTCGCCCCTTTATGATCTGTAAGAAAGAACCACAATCTCTAACAATTTTATAATATACACATGTTGGACACACTGAACAGCAACCACGCATCTTTCTTCACTAGGATCTCATGATCCAACAGGCTGTGTGACTCCTTTGGCCGCTGATGTGGCAGCAGCAGCTGCGGCTGCAGCGGCAGATGCGGCCGCAGAAGGGCCGGAAGGAGGGACTGGCGCAGCTGGAGATGTGACTGTTTGCTGCAGAGGTTGTTGCTGCTCTGCTTTTGAATTTACCTGTGCCACTAAACCCTTTATCTGAATTCCAGACAGCGTTTCATGCTCCAGAAGTGCATTTGCAAGAGCATGAAGCTCTTTGTTGTGCGTTGTGAGGATTGTCTTTGCATTATTATAAGCTCTTTCCAGAAATCTCTGCACTTCCTTCTCAATAAGAAGTCTTGTTTCTGTGCTCATGCTTTTCCCATTGTCATCATAGTCGTGAGATACTAGTCCAACCAGCTCACTCATCCCATACTTGGTAATCATTGCCCTAGCCAGGTTAGTTGCCTGTTGCAGATCTGAGGAGGCACCTGATGTGATCTCATTTTCCCCAAATATAATTTCCTCTGCAACCCTGCCACCCATGCAGACATCCAGACGTGCTAACATCTGCTTGCGTGATACACTAGTCTCATCCTTTTCCGGCAGTTGAGAAACCAAACCAAGAGACATGCCTCTGGGGACGATTGTTGCTTTATGAACTGGGTAAGCACCATCCGTATGGATGGCTACCAAAGCATGGCCACCCTCATGGAAAGCAGTCAATTTCCGAGACTCTTCAGATATAACAGCTGATTTTCTCTCGCTTCCCATCATAATCTTGTCCTTCGCATACTCCAAATCGGCCATAGTCACTGACTTGGCACCATCCATAGCAGCCTTAAGTGCAGCAATGTTGACCAAATTAGCAAGATCAGCACCAGAAAATCCTGGTGTGCCCCTTGCAATGATCATCAAATCTACGTCATCTGCTTTCAAGACCTGAAACACAAAAAATATTGTCAGTCATGAAGTGCAGACAGTGAAACAAGCCCTAATAAGGTAGTTACATCATGTCAAAAGTTGTGTGATGGGCCACTACAATAAGAAGCTTGTCTTGCCAAGCTGAGAGATTATCTGGAAATTTTCTTGCCATTCTCAATTCAAAAGTTGAGATTGTATCTAACCCAGACTTATCTCTTAATGCAATATATTTTTCCTTAGTAAACAACCATGGCAGGCAGTGAGCAATTAGGTCAATGTTTTTTGGGTAATAAAACTGCAAGGCAGAAAGATGGAAATAAACAAAGGTGGAAAAAGATAAATCATCACCTTTGACATATGAGATTCCATGATCTGCCTTCTCCCTTCAACATCAGGATTAGGTACAACTATATGACGATCAAAACGACCAGGTCTAACTAAAGCTTTATCCAGTGATTCAGGGAAGTTAGTTGCAGCGATCACAATGATTCCATCATTTTGTTTAAAACCATCCAACTCAACGAGCAACTGGTTCAAAGTCATCTTCATATACTGCTGATCTTTTGGATTTCGGCTTCCTCCAATTGCATCAATCTCATCAATGAATACTATGCAAGGTGATCGCTTCTTTGCAGCAGAGAAAAGATCTCTAACCCTACGAGCTCCAACACCCACAAACATTTCCTCAAATTCACTGCCACTGCATGAAAAAAAGGCACCTCAGCTTCTCCTGCAATTGCTCTAGCAAGCATTGTCTTGCCTGTTCCAGGTGGACCCACAAGCAAGACACCTTTAGGAAGCTTGCCTCCAAGACGAGTGAACCTCCTGAATCAATTACATAAAGTAGTTTGTCAAACAAAACACGTTGGTTATCAATTGAATAAAGTAGTCAAAGCAATATTGAGTAACTCATAAGACAAATTACCTTTGGATCACGTAAATAATGTACAATCTCTTCCAGTTCAGCTTTCGCTTCATCTACACCCTTCACATCACTAAACTTGGTGTTAGACTCAACGCTTGGCTGAACTTCTTCATTCAGTCCGAGTCCTGGGGAATTATATGCAACAGAAAAATCACAAAAACAGTATTCACTGCTGATAAAACAGGAGCCCTTGATAGATTCTAGCAAATAAGTAGACAAAAATGATAGATATAGAGAAAAACAAGGTTTTCATTCATGCATATCTGTCCATTACAAGAGAGCACTCCTCTGTTGACAAAAACAACAAAAGAGAGAATTTAGAATAAATCTCTCCTTATTGTTGCTAACAATCCCTAAGAGAAAATATTCTAAGTTGACTGAGTCAATGAGAGATAATTTCATGGAATTTTATTTCAAAAGAAATACTAATAAAAGTGTACGACATTAGCTCCCCTGAGTTTCAAAACATGACCATGAATTCTGAAATGAAGAATCAACGACTATTCTTCTTCAAACCATATGCTCTAGCTTGCTTGGGATGATCATGTGCATTGTATTCCACATCTTCAGCATCATTAACATTAATCACGTCAAGTGGAGAAGTAGGTGAAGAGTCTCCTTTGAGGAAAAAAATGTACTTGTCGTTCAAAGCCAAAGCAAAAGTATTCTTCTATCTCGACCATGAAACATCACAGTCATATTGCCACGGAAGCCCAAGAAACAAATGACAAGTGTCTATTTAAATAACATCACATCAAACAATATCTTGAAAATTACCCAAAAAGAATTTGACACAATAACAATGAGTCACTTGAATAGAATTGGAGTTGCCCAACTTTATTAAGAGGTATGGGTGTTGGTGTGGTTTAGTGTAACTTTAGTTTTTCGACATCTTTGTCAAAAACAACACTCTCACAAGCACCCTAGGTCAATAATCAGTTTTGCTTTCAATCCCTTGATAAGGCGAAATCTCTGGTCGTTTGATAACCATGAGAGAATCTGTGAAATCTCTGGTACAAAGCTTGTTTAATTAAGCGCCAAGAAGGTGACTCTCATAACTCGTTTGAGTCACCCGATGCTTGAATTGGTGGCTCCAATAATTGTTCTTGCCGCAACTTGAAAGATTTCCATCATGCATATGAATGTCCTTGAAACTTGTGGTCATTAGGTGAACACATTTATGCGCTAGAATATTTGTATTATTGAAAGCTTCTTCAGCGATAGTAAGCCAATAAAGGAAATTTTTGTCATTGTTCGGCTCGAGAAATTCAGGAACATCCAACTTGAAGCATTATTGTTGCTAAAAATCCCTACCGTAATATATTCTAAGTTGAATAGAAAATATCCTAAGTTCTCCAAGTCAATGAAGACAATTCATGATATTTTGGTTTAAAAGAATTACTAACAAAAGTGTATGCATCAGACCTCGTATTTAAAAGTGACTATCTAAAAAGTTATGATAATTTATCCGATTCTAATGCAGTACAAGTTCAAACGTGATTAAAGAATATATCAAGAATAAAAAAGATGCTTAAATATTATTTTATTAATGTTTTGAGATTTTAATAATTTCCTACTTGTTTTTAACTTCTAATATTATTTAACATTTGCTCAGGATTTTCCTTACTTTCTTGGAACTTTTGAGTCTAAAACAATTGGTCATCGACCTTGAATTTCTCAGTGATTATCTTAAGAACTTTTATTTTTGGGTGGATTCCCAACCGCTGCTCCTCTTCTTTCCCTTGATTCTACCTTCTTTTCTCTCGTCGCCTAAATTCAGCTTTTTCCTCTATGTTGTTCCCATCACACTCAAAATTTGTTCTATTGACTAGAAAAGACTCCTAAGGTAACTAATTCTTTAGACTTCGCATAGCTTGAGCAGAATACTTTAGTCCTCGAGTGAAGAGGGAAAAAGCACTAATAAAGCATCCAAAGAATCCACAGAAAGCAAACCTTTACTGATTCCTCTGTCTTCAATGAGTGCTCCAACACCAGAAATTACGAGAAAGGTTAGTGCAATAGCACGGAATGTACGCCACAGCTGTTCTTTAAAATTACCACCGCCTTCAGCGGTGACCATGTGGATAGGAGAAGTGGAAGTTCCAAGGACAGCTTCTTTTGAAGATTTCCCTACATTTTTAAACGCTGAAAGGCCACCAATACTTTCTTCCCCTTTTGCAGACCCAGCAATTCCTGGAACATAATTATTACATTTTACATCACCGCAAAAGAAACAAAATCAGAAACAAAAGCATCAACATCCATACAACCAAATTAAGAGTAGGGAAAGAAGTATCAATAAATCTTTGCAGATATATTAATTCAGACCTCTTTGTAGTGTCTTAAGCAATTCGCTATCGTCCAACCTATCAAGGCTAATTAAAGCTTTGATGTACTCAGTAAGAGCTGCAGGGTTTTGGTGCAATGAAGGATGATTTTCAAATAGCCTGACAACTTCCTCTGAATCACTCCGATAAAGCTCCTTAAGTAGTGTTGCTTCACTTGCTCCCTCAAAATCACGTACCCTTCGAGCAAATCTGCCAACATAGCTTGATTGGAATCTTTGTTGAACATGACGCATTATACCTACCAAAAATCCAAAAATAGCAAATTACCAAAACAAACTAATGAATAGGTCAATAAACCGAGTAAAATATATAACATCACTCCAATATGTTAATGCAATTAACCATCTTCCCTGGAGTTTATACACTTCAAAAATGATACCAGAAAAGGAACACCTTATTCCCACACCATCAACATCTACCTTATCATATCCTCAATGGGATTGTCAGCATTTGTCTTCAATCACTAATGGATTACTCTCACATGTCAAAACATGAAAACCATCAATTTATTGTTCAATATGAAAATTACAATATTACATATATGAATCTAAATACCAAACTGACATCTGAATTTAAACACCCAGCTGCTTAAACTGATCCACACGCACCAAAAATCAGACACAGACACGCACTGATGTTGTAATTAACCTATTTACAAGGCAACAGTTGGCATAAAATTTTGAAACTCACCTTTGCAGCCAATTTTTAAGGGGAATTAAAATCTCCAAATGTGAACACAAAATCATGACCAACGTATAATTAAACCATCCTAGTACCAACACATAGCAGGACATCCATTATTTGTAACGCTAGCTTAAGGAAATTATAGCTCACAAAATAATAATGCCATCAATGAACATAATAATTCCTTGAAAGTTCCATCTGTTTATAACTTATCTTATATAGCAATAACAGAATTTGAGCAGAGCACTTACTACGATTACATTCCCATAAGTTTCTCTCCAGCAGCTTCTTAACAAAATTATAAGAAAAAAGGGCATCTCATATTTCTAATCAAATTATATCCCCCAAAGACAATATCGATAGAGAATTACATGCATGTATTCTGCAGACCAAAGATCATGGTCAAAACTCACAAGATGGACTTCCCTGATATAACTCAAGACAGTAAGTTTAAATGTACAGAACATGGGAGGTATAGATCCTGTCAGATGGTAAGCATTTAGCACCAACAAATTTTGATTTGTTCCACAGTGGCAAAAGAAGGCCAACAACTATAATTTCCAAAGAAAAGCCATTTCAAAAATAAATTATAAAAGCAACAAATTCGGATGTGTACATCATAGATAAGAAAAGAAATTCCATACCCAATCCATCTTGGCCCATGTAAGATGATAGAAGAGGTTGACTATTCAACTTGCCAAATGGTGAAGAATTTAATCCACGTTGAGCAACCTGTTTGAAAAAAGAGAAATATAAATCTAATCAAAATCGCAAACTCTCACTTCTAAAATCTTCTTCTTCTTCTTCATTCTTCTTCTTCTTCTTCCACCCAAAAGTGGCACCAGCTCTGTGATGATTCTACAAAACTAAGATATTCTGCCTAACACGAAAAATACAAGACGACCAGCAATTTTCCCACTTACAGTAGAATTACATTTTTCGACCAACTTAGGTTAATGATGACGGACAATTCGTAATATTATATTTCATATATATATTAGAAGTGTCTAATATAAGAGTTTCTATTTACACTAGTATTTAAGTCTTTTAATAAGTTAGAGTCAATATTTATTTAGATTCCTATTTGAGTCATAATTAGTTATTTCTTATACAAGTTGGAGTCTTAGTAATTTTGCTTATGTATTCTTCTATAACTACAATCATTGTAGGCTATTTGCCATATCTATCATTATTGAATACAATAATTTTCTGTTGTTGTGTGCTATATCTTTGCTTTGCGCTATTTTGCTCATCTTCTTTGTGATTTTGAGTAAGATTGTAGTAAAGAAGGAATCTTTGGGAGCCTTTTCTTCTCAAGTTATCTATCAGTTTGCATCACTTAACAATTGAAGGACATTATCATTATAGTCTGCAGATAACAACGTACATGCAATTTAAATTACAATAGCGCATACGACAATACCAAGCATAACCACATCGTCACACCACACAATCCTACCTCAAAAAGTATTAATTTTGGAGGTAGACAATAATCAACCACTTCGAAAGCTACACCTAACCGAGCATGCTATATCAAGTTAAAGCATTTCAAGACAAAACAACAGAATAAAACTCTCAATTAACAATCCAACACCGTCCAAATCAAGCTTCCACTGGCCAAACTACGCTCGTAAACGAGCTAAAAAATCTCCAAAACAAGGAGAAACCATTTACACAATCAACAAAACCTCCCCAACCTGCCCAAATGCCCCAAACAGAATCAATTTTTACCCCGAAAAACAACCACAAATATCAAAACATGCCCAGCAGCATCCAAAATGAATCGAAACCGCTGACCTGGGTGAGGAGACGCCGCCAAGCCATTGAACACCTCCTTCTGTTTCCCTTTCCCCTCAATTCAAGCGGCGGAGATCGACGGCGGTGCCCCGGAGAAGGCGGATTCGGAGACGCCGGCGACAGCGAGGGTTGGAGGAGCGAAGACTGGTTCGTATATTCAGAGAACTTGGGATTTTTTGTGGGGGGTGTTGGGATGGGTGGGGCCCCTGCCTGCGATATGGCCAATAGAAATGCAGGGAGGGGACGTGGCAGGAGGTTATTGGATTTCGCAATTTCACGAAGGGCATCGTCTCTGCTTAATGGAGTGGATGTGGGGTCGGTGCCAGTAGTTTCGGCCACGTGATGGTTTAGGGTAGCCGCGGACGAGTGAGTCAGGGCGAGTTTTGGTGAACTCGGTGGCTTCTTTGGTTCACAATAGCACCGGACCAAAGTAGATGTGCGTATAATTTTTGGCGAACTGATATAATTTATAAAGATTAAATTGAACGACAAATTTAGTTAATTGGTTTTAATCTTAGTTTGACTAGTTGGTCTCAACCTATATCGATTAATTTTCATACTCAGTAGATTTGAACTCTCGTCCGAGGCAAGATCTAACCTCTATTAGGTACCTTGGTTAAAACGGCCTGGATCCTCTTTTCTCTTTTGTAGTTAGCAACTTCTAAGATATCATTCCTCTTGGTTGACACATACACATCCTATTTTTAATTGAATAGGATGGTGTATTTCAAGCAAACATTTAAATTAATTTTTTAAAAAACCATAATAAATGCTTATTTTAATGCTATATATATATAGTTATCGACGTATTTGATTTATTTGTAAATTGTTTAAGGAGTTGAATGTGTTTATATAATTAGTTGAAATATTTGAAAGTGTTGTTAAGTTTGTTAAATCATGGCATGTATAATTTGATGGTGATAGGATAATAAAGTGCATTATAAATCACTTAATTAATTTTATCAATTTCAGTTCCAAATGAGCGCAACCAATCATAAAATGTTGTCATGATCAAAATCATAAGTGGCCGTGTGCGCCGCTCTGTCATCTATCACTGCACGTGTGCCGCGACAACGGTGAATAAGGCCAGAACCCCATGCATGCCCTGAGACCAAGCGAGTCCCGATTGGGACTGTCTGAACTTCTTTATAATATTGCTTGATGATCTAGCCAGCAACTTTGCATTACTTCGACAGAATACCATCTCTCTTATAGGAGAAAAAGAATACCAACTCATTTTCTCTTGCAAAGCTGCTCTGAAGCGTGTACTTTGACTTTCCCTTCGAAGTTACAAATTTCCCTCCACTAAAGATTGGATGACATAATCTTATCATCTTAAGTATGATCTTATTGGATTTGAAAAAGAAAAAATCTTTGTGATCTAATTAATACAAGTCAACACTGAATGGTTGAATGAAAACGTCCTCTTTAAGCAATCTAGTCCTTATGTTCCATATAATTAATAGGAATCTCGACGTTGCTAAAAGAGGAACACTTAAATTTTGATTCACTAATCTAATGAGTGCAGCGGCGGCATGCACGTAGCTCGGCTCAACCTTTCTAATAAAAAGTAACGTGATCAATCTTGTTCATAAACCCACTTACGGCTGCAAACTTGAAATCTTGTTTCATAGGCACGGAAAGATGCCAGCCGGCGGGGGCGAGGAGTTCAAGGCTAAGATCACGCCGATCGTCGTCATTTCGTGTGTGATGGAGGCCACCGGCGGGCTGATGTTTGGCTGCGATGGCGGAGTTTTAGGTTAAAAAATGATGCCTTTCTGATGTGACTTTATACCTCTTTATATTTCGAAGATGATGTTTCTTTTTAGCGTCGACGACTCGAAGTCATTTGTACCGGCCATAATTTATCTGCTATTGGCACATACTCGGGTAACCGGGTTAGTCATTAATAGACTTTAGCTCAAATAAATACTTGTTGAAAATCCTACGTGTCCTCTTGTGCTACCATTGAACACTTGTTCAATAATCACATAAGTACATAATTTTTTGCAACGTCCAATCTATACGACTCCCAATCCCATAGTTTATATTGTATTGATGACCGACCCAGGTCTCCCGCCTTCTGGGTGCCGCTATTACCACCCAGGATAAACTAACGGAACAACTCTCAAGTTTATAACAGACATGGATTCCAACTACCTAATATTATTAAGCAAATGTGTTTGATCAATATTGTTCTTCATAGTGATCGATAACCCTGTGACTCCTTTTTCTCTGCTTAATAATTAATAAATTAAATAATATATAATAATTGCTATCCAGTACCCACCATGGTCGTTAATTGTCATATTAATGGCCGTAAATATTTTGCAGGGGTGTGACATCGATGAACGACTTCTTGAAGTTGTTTCCGGTAGTGTACAGGAAGAAGAACCAAGAGGAGAAACTAGATAGCAATTACTGCAAATATGACAACCAGGGCCTCCAACTCTTCACCTCCTCGTTGTACCTCGCGGGTCTGACCTCCACCTTCTTTGCCTCGTATACCCCAAAACTGGGCCTCAAGCTCACCATGCTCGTCGCCGGCATCTTCTTCATCCTCGGAGTCGTTCTCAATGCCGCCGCTCACGATCTCCCAATGCTCATCGTCGGTCGGATCTTCCACGGTTGCGGTGTGGGATTCGCCAGCCAGGTATGATCAAAATTAACAATACATAAATTTAATCTGCTACACGTAAGGCTGCATACAATACAATAGATCACCCTTTGTCGATGGCTATTAGAAAATTGAGACACACGTGATGGGAAGTTGGCATTTATGGGTTTCTTTAGTATTCTGTCAAGGTCTATCTACATCACAGGATTAATTTGGAACTTGAATTCTACAGTCTTCGAGTCTACGTGATGTAATATTTTTATGGGAATTCGTGGAGAAAAGCCAATAATAATATTATTGAGTGTTTATATATATATATTATATTATTGAATGTTTGGTGCAACTGTGTAGGCGGTGCCACTGTTCCTATCAGAGATAGCGCCCACCAGGATTCGGGGAGCCCTCAACGCCTTGTTTCAGCTCAATGTGACCATTGGCATCCTCTTTGCCAATCTTGTCAACTACGGAACTGCCAAGTAATAAAGCTTTCATGCCTTTTTGTTTAATTCTTCCAAAGTCTGTTACGTTTCAATATTGGACTTTTATTTCTTGTTTACCTAAACTATAAAAAAAGGGTTTCTTGTCATCTTTCACGTAAGTAGAATCATAGAAAGTAAGCATTTTGAGTTACGGTTGGGGATGGCTTTGGATCTCTAATGTTAATGCGAGAAAGTTCCAGCCTAGAATCTGGACTTCGAGCTGGTTCAGATTAATTAACTTATTTAGATCAATTTCAGGTTTGACATAATTTTGATGCGGATCTAATCGGAGTAGCTTAAAATAATGATAAGTGAAACTAGTAAAAATTTTAAAACCAGCGTACATTAAAAATCAAACCAATTATAACCTGATGCACATATCTTGCCAATGTGCAGCCGGACCATCCGGCTTGGTGACTATATTAGCCTTGATAGTAGTAGGACTTTGATATTACTTATTAGAAGAACCAATTCCTTGGTGGGTTTAATTTAATTTATAATTTCCATGCCCATGCAGGTGGTGATAACGATCATACTGGGTATCAAGGTGAAGGGCCAGACCAACAACCTTGGACATGGCTTTGGCATCTTCGTTCTGGTGATGGTGTGCACCTTCGCCTCCTCCTTTGCATGGTCATGGGGTTCCCTTGGTTGGATCATCCCCAGTGAAACCTTCCCCTTGGAAACTAGGTCGGCTGGCCAGGACATCACTGTCTGTGTCAAGCTCCTCTTCACCTTTGTCATGGCCCATGCCTTCCTTTCCATGCTTTGCCATCTCAAGTTTGGCATCTTCATTTTCTTCTCTTCCTGGATTTTGTTCATGTCTCTGTTCGTCCTCTTCCTCCTCCCTGAAACCAAGAATGTACCCATTGAAGATATGACTGAGAGGGTCTGGAAGAAGCACTGGTTCTGGAACAGGTTTATGTATGATGATGAGCACCATCACCTGGAGCTTAATGATTTAGACAATAGGAATTGTGATGAAGACACCGTAAGCTGTAAAAGACGAGCCTCGTATATATACATATGAAGGTTATATTCTAGCTTTACTTGCTTGTCCCCAGAATTGATTCATAGCATAGAAGTCAAGACTTTATTTGATGAGGAGAGATTTTAAGGCAGATTCGGTTTCAGAAGTTTGAATTGAACTATTAATGTTGGATCATTTTAATATTTCTCTTGTTGTAATTTTCTAAAAGCTTGATGTAATATTGTTCTGTATGATAGTTCGAATGCAAGAGCAGTCTTCAATTCAATCCAAATTAAATTAGGAAATGCTGAAGATTATGCTGATGAATTAGAATTCCTCTGCCACAAAAGGGGAGACTAAAAATCATTCTCCAAAGAAAAGTTGACGATTCAACTAATCAGAATGCAACAAATTAAAAAAAAAATCAAATTAGTATAATTTATCTCTTCAATTGATTAAAATCATATCTAACATATTTAATTATTATATTTTATCTTATTATTCATTGAAGTGTATATATATATATATATATATATATATATATATATATAAATAAGAGTCTATCTTTTACATTAGTTGCGTTCTTCTAATTATCGTAAAAGTATTATTGTAAATTGTTACTTTTTAAATAACAATTTTTTAAATTCGCTTTTCATTATAGTAATGAAAGATATATGCAATGCATTTAAGTAGAAATGAAAATTTTCAAGTAAAAAATCATATATATTATGCATTCGAGTAATTTGTAATTAAAATTTTTTTCTCAAGCTGCAATAATTAAATGTTTTTGTAAAAGAAAATTCATGAATGAGGGGGAATAATTTTTACTCATAATTAAAAAGAAATCATACAAAACTAGAGGGCCCCCATATTTTACTCCTAGACTGACATTTACAAGTACGTTGATGTGCTAATACGAACATTACACATATCGATAGATAATTAACTTTAAAAGATTGCGCGCCGGCAAAGTTCTTGCGCTCTTTTATTCCCCTTTAGTTGTCAAATAACAATCATTTTTGTAAAATCTTTTAGTTGAAATTGTAACACCTTTTATCGTTAATTCCCCATAAATATCAAATGCTAATTTAAGCTTTCATCATTCGCTTCAGTTTTGGCAGGTGGGATGCATGAAACTTTTATTATGCAACAATTAGTTGAGCAGGCAATAATAATATGAGCAGGTGGGATGCATTTTTTATAATTTTTGGATGCGGACCACCCCAGACGATGGACTATTAGCTGCCCCATGTTTGAGGATAGTTTTGATATTTTACCCTTTTTGGTAATTTATTTTAATTTTCCCGCTGTTAACTAATATAAATAAAGTTCTCGCTTACTCGTATAAAGCTCTAAATTACAAATTAATGTATTAGCTGAGCATCTTTGCTGGCGGTAGGTGTGTACTTTCTTTGGTGTACTAAACCCCTATAGCAACAACAATATAGCAACTAATCTGTAGATCAGGTTGACTTGTTTCTGAGAAAGTGAAGCCTTGCTCCTGAAGCCACGCTTCATCGATCACCTAACTAGCCTTCTCGTTGACGACATTTTTTCTGTAGGGTGTGTAATATGCTACGCATCTAGCACCCACCAATCACATGCATATACCTCTCATAAAGATCACATTGATATTACAAAGTTCGCTAGCAACATTCACAGGGTATTTCCCATCATTTTATATAATTATAAGGAAATAGAGCGTTAGTGACGAAAAATCTATCATTAATGTGAAGAAATTTCTTGTAATATTTTTTTATCACACCTGAAGCTCCAGTGCCAAAGAAATTACCAATTATCACGAGGAATATTATTCTTCAGTGCATCGATGTAGATTTGTCATCTACATGAGCTAACTCCACTATTGTTAGGTTTAACTTATATACTTGTGTACATAATAGGAACTAGCCAATCTATAACCACTAGCTTTTATCATTGAGAAAGCCATTCTATCTACTGGTAAATCGATCATATTTCTAGAAGGAGATATGTTACTTAATGAGTCATTTGAGTATTTGTTGTTTGGCAAGATGTTGCTTCTCAAAGGATGATAAGCTGATGTATATATAGTCTTGTCTCTTGGGAGTCACTGACAAAAATAAAAGACAGCTATTGGTATCCAAGCGCATGTACCTGACCAAGAATGCCTGTGAAATTTCTCAAAGTGCAGCAGCAAGCCATGTTGAGTTCTTCTGTACAGAAGTTTATGTTCTCGATATTCTCCTTCCTCCTATGGAATGGATTAACAGTTGCCAAGGCTGATCAGATTCACGTGGTGGGAGATGATGCGGGTTGGACAGTGGGAGGTAATCTGAGCTACAGATCTTGGGCTAGCTCCAAAACATTCCATGTAGGAGACACCATTGGTATGCTCTCTTCTCAACTTTATTTGTTTACTGTTTGTATGTGTGTGGATTGAATTATTCTTTTTGGTGCTTTTTTTTATTGTCTTCAACTTGGTTGTTTGGCATTTGTAGCTGATGCATCGTTCAAATCAAATTTATTGACTCATTTTGATATTTTAAGACGCTATATTAGATTGCTATGAAACCCAGTTGAACTGTTGAATTGGACTGGTTCACAACATTGCAAGTATATATAATAGGCTCGATCTCTAATTCTCCGTTTCTCAACTACTCACGTTAACATCCACAGTGTTCGAATACAACAAAATGTACCACAATGTGTTGGAGGTGAGTAGAGCAGACTACCGATCGTGCAATGCAGCATCGCCGATTGTGACTCACACCTCCGGCAACGACTCCATCCTCATCAAGAGGAAGGGTCACTACCTCTTCATCTGCGGCGTGCCCGGCCATTGCCAAGGCGGGCAGCGGGTCGACATCCGTGTCGTGGACGTGGAGAGCATTGGCGCCCCTGCTCCCCTTCCTACCGGCACCTTTCTTCCTCCTGCCCTGATCACTCCTCCGCCCGGCGACGTCGTCTCCGTCCAGCCTGCCGTAGTGTTGCCGCCTCCGCCGCCATTGGGAATGAGCTTTAGTGCTCAAGGTTCTTCTATATGCAACAAGAGCTGCCTTCTTTATTCTCTGATTGCACTTCTCGTTTGTGTCATTTTTGTAGGACAATACTAGTACCAATGGCTGGACTATCCTTTTGATTTTTCACTTTTACTTCTTCTGGCTGATCGTTACATCACTTATATCAATAAGCCATGTGAAATGTCATGTACCCAATTCATAGAAATAAGAGGCTTCCAAGAGAAGGGGTATTAATATTGATACTATCATTTTTTTGGAAACAAGCATTACCCGAAAACAAACAAAAAAAAAGGCTTCTTCCCGCCCCCAAAAGGCAATCGTAAAGAAAAGTTTCACTTTATGGTACATTTTCCCCTGCTTTCTCCGTTTGAATTGTACAAAAAAATAATAATATAAATATATATTAATTGTTTTATTTTTTTCCACCCAATCCTACTTTTTGCTATCTTACTTTTATCTACGGTTCCATAGTACGTGAATATATATACACACACGTGAATATATACACATATATATATATATACATATATATATATATTATTTAGTGAATGGTAGAAAAAAATTAATTTTTTGTAGTGAAAATATGTAAACCAAAAGAAAGAAATAGTTCATTTCAAGGTGTAAAGACCCGATCAGTAACTAGATGTGCCTATATGAGTACTTTTATTTGATGATACTACTATTAATGATGTTTAATAAATAATCAAATTACAATTACTGATATTCAATAAATGCTAATTTGATAATGCTTAATTGAAACTTGCAGGCGCGTTGGCTAAAAGACAAGACCCTACATTATTTACTCTATAAAAAAGTGCACTCACTAATGAAAATACAACAAAATACAAAATTATTTTATTTGAATCCATCTCTTAATAAAAATTGATAATTTATTTTCAGAATCGGAGTCAAGCACCACATCTCGTCTATTATTATTGATACTGAAGAGAGAAAGAGGGCGGAAACAAGGGAATTTGTGCCTTTCTAAAACATCCCTTTTGTGAATATTAGTCTAACACGTTTACATTGTCAAATTATATTATATTATATATATATATATATATATATATATATTTCTAGTAAATTTCTATAGAATTGTCATGGTTGATATTTATCATGAAATAGGTGTGCACCTACGTGTTGAGCCAGCTAGAAGACATTTCGGTGCCCAATTGCCATTTATAAGATTTCGTCGAATTTTTAGGAGATTTAGAAGAAAATTTTATAAAAAATCGTAATTATCAAAAAGAGGTAATTTTCCTATCATCCACCAAAATCTACTCTCATATCTACCTATCTTATAGCTTATATTTTATTAATGAAAGAGTTATCAAAAGTCCAATTTAATTTTAGGGTTCCTTTAGTTGATATGAAAATAATGTAAATGAAAAAAAATTCATAAGAAATGAAAATGCAATGAAATGAAATGGATAGAAAATTTTAAAGATTTTAATTATATGTTTTATGCCTCCTTTTGTAAATTTTTTACATAGACTTACTTTAATCAAAAGTTTTTTTTTTACTAAATTTTTGGACATCCATATAGGAAATTCTTAACCTCTAAATTTTATATTTTTTTTATTTCGCCAGAACCTTACTAGATTCATTCTATTAGAACTCAATAAAATAAAAACACAAAATTAAATCATGCAAATTAATTAATATAATATTTAATATTTTTGATGACCTCTTTTAAAAATATATTTTTTTAACTAACACAGTCTCCTTACTAGATTCATATATATTTTCTGATTTAAAATTATGATCCTTAAAAACTAAAATTCCAAGTAGGTCCCATGCAGCTTACATAGCAGTCTCTCCGTATGGTTGATATCGTCCAGCCAATCTCCCCCACCCAAAACACACTCCAAATTTTTGTCACCAGACGCTACTATTTCATCCTGCACCAACCCCACCACAACTCTTCCCTCCCCTGTATCATCATCGTCTTTCCCCCTCCTACTTCTCAACCATGCCATCTTCTTTCTCCTCTTCTACGTCTTCTCTCCCCTGTTCATCATCACAACCATGCACTACTCGGCTTCGTCTCCATTGGCAACCAACCTACTTCAGAAATACTTCCCGGACCTCGTCCCCCTCACTGCACCACATGAAGAGAACGTCGGTGTCGACCATGTCTTTTCTCCTTTGTCCGCCTCCTCGCTCTCCTCCGCGGCTCTTGCGGTAACCCATGTCGGGAAGTCGTCCAAAGGAGTCGATTTTGGCGTAGTCTTCTCCGGGCTCCGTCAAGGAGTGCAGGTGAGTACTAGAAGCTGGCGCAAAACTGCTCATCATGTGCATTGTTCAGATGCCGGCTTGCCTGCGCAAGAAGAGGTTAACGTGGTTGAGGAAGAAAGGAGTGCTCCCTCCGGTGGTGATAAGAAGAGTGCTTCTTGGAGTGACATGCCTAAGTATCTTCTTTCCGGCGCTGTCTCCACTACTGTTTCTAGGTTCCCCTGCACTCTCTCTGTTGTTCTTCTTCATCAATCTCCTAACTAACCTTCATTTTGATTCTTTATTTTTTTCCTAATTGTTGATATTGCCATTTTGGGTTGGTGTGGATCAGATTATGTTCTTACCATTAATGATATACCACTTAGCTAATTATCCAGCTATTTTATTATTTGAGTGTAAATGTAGAACAAGCGTGGCGCCATTGGAGAGGATAAAGCTGGAGTGCATAATCCAAGGGTCGAGGTTCAATTGGATAGATGCCACACAGTGGATATGGGAGAAGGAAGGGTTGGGCGGCTTCTGGAGGGGCAATCTCCTCAACCTCTTCCGCATGGTACCCTTCAAGTCCATCAACTTCATCTGCTACGACATGTACTGCGACCACCTCCTCCGTTCACAGGGCAAGTCCCAGCTCTCTAGTCAGGAACGCCTCATCGGCGGCGGTGTCGCCGGCGTTGCTGCCACCATCCTCTGCATCCCACTAGATACCGTGAGTAATCATTGTTTCAATATTCTTTTTTTACCCGTACATTGTAATTTGTTTTGCAAAGATTTATGGCTTAACGATGTGATATATATGATGTTGAGGTGTAGATCAGAACAAGATTGGTTGCACCAGGAGGGGAAGCACTAGGAGGAGTAGTAGGGTGTGTGGTGAGCATGGTGAACAATGAAGGCATCTTGTCTCTCTACAAGGGCCTCACCCCTGCTCTGATCAGCTTGGGGCCTTCCAGTGCTGTCTTCTTTGCAGTCTACGACTTGCTCAAGAGCTCCTACCTCTCGCGCCAGAAGGCCAAAGAGATTGATCCCACCTCCAACAATGGCCAGTTCGAGTTGGGTGTTGCAAGAACTCTCATCTACAGCTCCATCGCCGGCACCTGTGCAGAGACCGTGACGTACCCACTTGAGGTCATCCGCAGGCAGCTACAGCTACAGCAAGCCACCAGGCTTGGTTTGGCCGCGGCCTTTGTGAAGATGGTTGAGAGGCATGGGGTGGCTTCACTGTTTGCTGGGTTGGTTCCAAGCACACTTCAGGTTTGTTTTGTGAATTTGGTGTTGAGCACTAGAGTGTGGTCTATCTTATTGATGTATACATAGGAGTAAGAGGATGAATTCTGATACCAAATAAAGTACAAATGGATCATTATTGATATATCATTTTTAATTTATCCTGTACGTGCATATAACACAGAACATGGTGGTCATTTGCAGGTGCTGCCATCTGTGGCGCTCAACTATCTCTTCTATGAGAAGATGAAGTCGACTCTGAAAATTAATTGAAACTTTGCATCCGAATTTTTTGCCAAGATAGAAGTGAAAATTAATTGAAACTTTGCAACCGAATTTTCTGCCAAGTAGGAAGTCTTGGCGGGTTACCATATATATTGCTAATTGCAGATTTCCATGAGTATTTTGGAACACCTTTCCTTCACTTTTTTGTTGGTTACATGTGTATCACTGTATTATATAACACTATGTAATCCCATGAACTCTTATGCTTCTCCTACAACAGTGCGTAGTGGGTACAATCAAACCATGACCAAAAACAACATAAGCATTTTTTGGAAAAGCAAGATCTATGCTTGTGCAAGCTGTTTGACAGTGAGGGGAGAACAAATGGAAGGAGATTGATCAAAGCAGTTGTTGGCAAAGAGGGAGTAGAGGGCTTCTGTTGATGGGATTGCATCAAAGGAGAGATGTGTCTTCCTATCTTCGCACAATGCTCCTCCAGGAATTCAAGGACCAGAACCATAAGTTACATCATACAAGATCCTGTTTTTGCTAGAAAACCTGCAATTCTCATAACATAAACTTAGTAATTAACGTAGCGGAAATCTTCTCCTTGTTCTTTCACTTCCCAAAAAGATAAATGCCATTTTATGGATCTTAATCTAACATTGATGTGAGTCAATATATCTTTTTCAATACTAGCTCTTCTCCTTTATCCAGACTCGAGACCGGCAATAAACAGGCATCATATGAAAAAATAAGTTGCAGCAATATAGGGTAATTAATGGTCTAAACTAACCCTACTTTGTAGGATTGAGGTTGATATTGAGGAAAAAGTTGAAGGTGGCACCATGAACAATTTGCGATCCCTTCAATCTTGATCTGAGCTTTGGCAATTTTTGTTGAAGCTCTTGATTGTATATGGGGTTACTACTTACTAGTTGGTTTATCAATTTTGAGCATTGGGCTGTTGTGTTTGTGGCTGCAACAACAGCCGGTATGCATCCCACAGCAGCAATATCAAACACCACCAATTTTCTGGCTCTTAATCTGTAAAGTCTCTTGTTTGAAATATGTACATAATGTTATACTATTGGAGTTCATGATAATTCAAATATAAAAGTCAACATTTCATGATTTATTTACCTCTGGAGTTGAGAGAATCTGTTGACAAGGAGGCTAGCAAATTGCTCAGGAGTGTGCATGCTAGTGTTGTGGGAACGAGGCTGCAGATAGTTGTTCAAGTAGTCATTTGATCCATTTGAGATTACAAAGATGGATTGGGAAAGAAGTTCTGAAAATAAGTGAAATAATGGATACTGCCGTTTCAGTTCTGCTACAGTGTCTTCAAAGAAATCAATCTGTTTGCTTAGTGGCAAGCATTGTCCCTGCAAGGCTGCAACACAACCAAGTTCAATTCAAACCAGCTTGAATAAGGTTGATACGCATGTAAGGTTTTTCCTTTGTGAAAAAATAAACGGCTAGCTTTTCATGAAATCACATATTCTTAAGTGATTAATGTCGTAAATTAATCTTACCATTCTTCTTCATTGAGCTGTGAGAATACAACTACTTGAAGACCCATTACTGGAATAGCTGTAAGCGAGTTCAGGCTTTCTAACTGATTGAAATGGCGATAACTAATTGGTTGGATGGGATAAACAAATTATCCTGCAATTGGAAGACGGATGGCGAAGGGGAAGCTTTGTGAAGACAACAGCGGTGATCAATGTCCTTGTCTTTTATAATTTCTCATCCTTCTTCTCCATGTCTATGATAATATTGCTGATCAGGGAAATTGTTCCATTTAATTATTCTTCTCAACATAATTTACCTGTGACAACATCCTCTCTGCTGTTTTGTGACTGTAAGGTTAGGAAGAATCTCCCCGTTAGTTTTCTTTTCCCCCACTCACAGCCTGTTCAATCTTCTCTTTCATGATGCTAGCTATGGCTGCAAACAATACGATACAATACAATCCTCAAATGCTTTGCCTTAAAATTTCTATTGGTTCATTCTACAATACAATACATAAAATTATGAATGCATTCTACTTACCAATGAAATATAAGCTTTTGGTGTGTTGTTAAATTTTACTTCTTTTTTTTTTTTGAGGAGGTAAGGAAAACAAATTTCTTCATTGTCGGATACGCAAATTTTAAATTAGTGTTAATTATGTAATTCAAAACGCCTTGGCCGCATGCATTATCATGCTGGCCACCCTGATTATTTTATAGTTAATATTTTTCTTAATGAGAGTCCTACAACGTGACCCTTTTTCTTGTATAGAGGTCGCCCACGCTTGTCAACTAAAGCTGCACAGAGTGACAGGTCAACCAAGGCGTGCCTAACGTTTTAGGAAGAGGGCAGGCTAGATTAGCCCATTGGTTTCACGAGCTTGGCCTTCAAGGCCCATGGGCTAGGATGCTGGGCTACCTGCATGCTGAAACCCTAGGCCCATCATTGAGAAACTAATGCCTATTTTATGCGATTTAAATTTCTTTTCTTTCTTTGTTTTTGAACGAGATTTACATTCTTTCTCTGGCCTGGTTTAAGGCCGAAGGAAGGCATTTGTGTGGATCTCTAATTACAATGCTAAAGGGGTGAGGTTTTGGGAATCACCAATTTTGGTATCCTGTTATATATATATATATATATATGGAAAAAAAGGTTCCTGTACTCCAGCACAACCATCTTGACTATGCTGAAGTTTGATCTTGGCCGTTGGATCAGCATCCAACAGCCAAGATAAAAAAGAAAAGGGGGCGGCGCGCCGCCGCCGGAGCGACAGTGGAGGGGGCGGGAAGGATGCCCGGCCACGGCGACGGCCGGGGGGGGGGGGGGCGCGGCGGCGGCGACAGGGGGACGGGGGGCACGACACGGCAGGGTCGCGAGCGGAGGCCGAGGGGGGCGCGGTGGGGTGGCGGCGGGGGCCAAGGCGGGGTGCGGCTGGGTGGCGACTGGGGCCGAGGGGGGCGCGGTTGGGTGGCCGGCAGGGGCCGAGGGGGGCGCTGCCGGGTGGCGGGCAGGGGACCGAGGGGCGTCGCGCGGCAGGGTGGCGGGCGTGGGACGGGGGGCGTCGCGCGGCAGGGTGGCGGGTGGGGGACGAGGGGGCGTCGCGCGGTGGGGTGCCAGGCAGGGGACGGGGTGGCGGTCGGGGGACGCGGTGGTGTCGCCTGACGGCAGGGCGACGGGCCGGTAGGGGAAGAGGCGGGGGTGGCAGCGTCGGTTGGGCGAGGTGGCGGCGCGCGCGCGAGAAACTTTTTTTTTTTTTTTTTATTACTGGAGAAGGGGGGAAGTGAGGGGTTTGTTTCAGCCGTCGGATTTGATCCAATGGCTGAAACACTGCAACACAGCCATCTTGGCTGTGCTACAGTACAGCCCCCACCCTCTATATATATATATATATATATATATATATATATATATATATGAGAGCCGATTTCCTGCGCCAGAGGCAGGAAATCGGCTCTCTGCGCCACAATGATCTGGGCCGTCCGATTACAAGGACGGCCCAGATTTATTAGTTTTTTTTTAAAAAAATTTTAATTTGATCTGGACCGTCCGATTAGAAGGACGGTCCAGATCATATGGAGGGGCGGAGGCGGAGCGCCGCCGCCGTGGCGGGGGAGGGTGGCCGACCCTTTGCCCCGGCGCCCGCCACGGCCCCGGCACCCGCCCCGGCCCCCCGGCGCCCGCCACGGCGCCCGCTACGGCCAGATCTGGCCGCCGCCAGATGCGGGCGGCGGCCACGGCCAGATCCGGCCGCGACAGGCCGGACCTGGCCGTCGCCCGACCAGATCTGGCCGGGGGACGGCCAGGTCCGGCCTGTCGCGGCCGGATCTGGCCGGCGGCCGATCTGGCGCGCTGCCGCCCGCATCTGGCGGCGGCCAGATCTGGGCGCGGCGCTGCTCCGCCGCGTCGTCGCCCCTCCCTCCCGGCCGCCACCCCTTCGCGAGGCTCCCCCTCCCTCCTCCTCGCTCCCCAGCCGCGGACGCCGCCCAGCCGCGGACGCCCATCCGCCCCGCTCCCCATCGACCCCGTCGCGGCCGGCCGGGGGTGGGCGAGGCGGGGTGAGGGCGGCATGGGGGGCGGAGGCGGAGCGCCGCGACCACCCGGCGGCCAGATCTGGGCGCGGCGCTCCGCCTCCGCCCCCATGCCGCCCTCGCCCCGCCTCGCCCACCCCCGGCCGGCCGCGACGGGGTCGATGGGGAGCGGGGCGGATGGGCGTCCGCGGCGGGGGAGCGAGGAGGAGGGAGGTGCTACAGGCGGCGACGGGGCGACGCGGCGGTGGGGCGGGGGTATTTTTGGAATTTTTTTTAATAAGGGATCTGGGCCGTCCTTATAATTGGACGGCCCAGAGAAGAGCTTGGAGCAGGAAATTTTTTCTGCCCCTTGCTCTTCTTCACTTTACCCTATATATATATATATATATATATATATATATATATATATATATATATACACAACAAAAAAGTATTTCTCAACTTTTTATTACCACCAAAGCTTTGATTTTCTTATTGAATTAATCACCTTAATTATATTTATATTGAAAAGTTTTAACACAACAAAAAGAATTTCTTGTAAAAAACAAAAGAAAGATATTGATCTAAATGCATTTTGTTGAGAAAAATACCTAAAAATTGGAAATCAACAACGAAAAACACAAGTATGGGGAAAATATGCCTAAGAAATAAAATAAAACAAAATCACAAAATAGACATTTAACGTAAAAAACTCTCCTTCTATCGAGAGTCAAAAACTACGGGACAACAATGAATAATTTACTATTTTAATAAAAGATTACAATCATCAAACATATAGAGGTGTATAAGAAGATTACTCACTCAACCTATATTATTATGATTACAAGATTTATCTCTCTCAATACTCGTATAAGATTAAACTCGTGAATAATATTTTCCCTTTTTTTACCGACGTAGAAGAAAATTATTCACTCAACCTATATTATTAAGATTACAAGATTTATCTCTCTCAACACTCGTATAAGATTAAACTCGTAAATAATATTTTTTCTTTTTTATCTCTATATCTCTTCTCTTTTTCTCTCCTCTAGTCTTGTATTTCTTTGTTTGTCTTATTTTTATAATGAGGCAAATAAAACTCAATTTATATAAAAGCTTTGAGACTCTTCATCTTTCATGGAATAACAAACCGTCTTCTTTGTTGGTATTTTAAATTTTTTTAATATTTTGAGTGTGAAAATGAGATATATATCATTAATATAATTATAAATATTACCATGATTTTGCACGTGAAAATCTATTTACTGATCTATGCGTTGGTTTTTGAGTTCAAATATTTGAGTTTGGGGTGGATAGGGTAGATATGTCTCGCTTGCCCCGTTTGTCTGTAGGAGCAGCACTGGTACTATACTACACAACGCAATCAATTCATGGACCGACAAGAGCCTTGTGATAATTGTATGTGGCAGCGAGGATCTTCATTCTCCACCATTCCTACGTCTCTTCCCTTTAATGTTAGCAGGGCATGGCCCGTGATATATATTCATCACATTCAAGTCCATGGCTCCGATAAAACTTCAGAAGGATCCGGCATATATATCTTTACGATTAATCCATGGCTTGTGGACCATGGTGTTCAATAATGAAGATTTCTTGGGAATCTGGCAGCACCTGTGTCTAGTCTCTGCTTCTCTCCTTGGATGAGCAGATGTTGGAGAAAAGAAGGCCGTGATCCACATGCATAAAGATCAAAGCCTGCACTTCTCACTTTGGAGCGAGCCCTTGGGAAGAAATGCATCATTCTCACATGAGTGACCAGCTCATGTGAGAGCTGCATCTCACACAAAGGAATTTATGCTGAAACTTCACTGACAATGCGGTTGGTGGCAACATGTATATTTCAGTACAGTTTGTGATTTCTTTGACATTTAAATCAATGACAAAAAACAGTCCAAAGCAAAATACTTGGATTTTACAATGTCGGCACTGCAATCACCAGCTTGTGTGCAAAATGCTTGCATTCGTAAACTGGATCTGAATATACAGCTGTTTTCAGAAGGATGATAAAGAAATCATGTGAAGCATGGTGGTGACCATACACAGTGCTCCGAGCTCATGGTGGGCATGCATCTCCAATAAACCTAAAATGAAAAGGACAGAGAGGTCCGAACAATGTTCGGTAAGCTATCGTATGCCTCCCCGGCCCCCATCTGTGTGTGAGTATCCGACCCAGAAAGAATAAAAAATAAATTAATTTAGCATGTGATAGTGGTCTACCCCATTTGTCCAAATCTCTAAGGTCACATTTCATCCTCATTTGATAAAGAGGAAACCAGATTGCTTGAGAGATCAACCACTTGTGAAACTACTGTGTTTGTAAGACTTTTCTCTGCGTGTCTTTGCTTGTAATTCTTCCACCGACGGGTATTGAACTGGATCTTATTCAATTAGCATATAGGAAAAGGTGAGAATCCCTTGACGTCGTTATGAACTATTCATCCCCATTTTTGTGGTAGGAGATGTGGAATCTGTCTGTTTCTGAAATTTTGATCTCCAAATGAAGAAGAGCATACCACTATTCCCATATTTGATGACCAAAGCCAAAATTATGCGGGAAATATTGATATTAGACGGAGATAGCTTATCATTATCTTTGAATGATGAATGTTTTTTCAATATTTAGCAAAAGCCAAATCTATGACTCCATACGATATGGACATAGATCATTGGTGTTTAAAGGACATAAATTTGATCATTCTATTTTGTGGGTCCTCTAAATTATCAGCCTCTGTCGTGGACGCCAGCCGTTCAATTGAGAGATGTATGAATGAAGGCCCACCAAGGATTTCCTCCTAAATTGTCATTAATTAATGGGGGTATTTGGTTGTGCTTTCTTAGGTCTGTTTAATATAAAAATATAAAGTTATAATGACGATGACTACAAAACGTGTTTAATATAATGCTGGAGAAATATTAAATAATAGAAGCCCTCGTCAAAAACTTTCATGAAAACGTTAAAAAATAAAAAAAAGTTAATTTTTTTAATTTTCTTCCAACATTTAAAAAAAGTTACTCAAATAGTAACCGCTAAATGCTCTTTTACAAGTTTTATCGCTTTTTGTAATTATAATTAAAAGAATACTGTAGTAAAATTTTATCAAAATTTAAATAAAATTTTTTATTGCAACCAAAAGGCAAAAAATTATTTCCCTTGTCATAGTAGATATGATGTAAGCCTAAGAAAAATCACAACTACCTTATAATATAAATAATAGAAGTATGATTGGACAAGCTTCTATAGTTTTACCCACTATAATAAAACAGAAGTGATATTTAGAAACATAAAATTAAGGTGGCCCTTATCTTAAAGAAAACTTCACCAATTTATAATAAAGTTTCTTAGGACCGAATCCTAGTTAGGGAGATTTGGTGAATTCTGAAATCTTTCATTTTAGATTCAGAATGCAAAGTCTCGGCAGGTCAGATGGTAATGAATGAATCAAGAGGCTGTTACCTGGTGCGACAAAAGGAGGTGTTAATTGCGTTTAAGACGATATTACTTCCCATGGAGGAGTGGTGCCACTTTACAAGAACATAAATAACCAATGACAAGAGGCTAGAGAATGGTAAAATAAATGAGAAGAGTACAACTGAAAGCAAGTTAGGCCAGGAAGTGACCATTGTTAACATGGGCTGAAATAAAAAAAAGGATTCTGAATTGAAGATGGCCCCATCAAAATCAATATATTCAAATGGGTTAGAGAAATAAATGCTTGCTGACTCCTTCCACACACTGCACAGAACAAATGTAGGCAAGGGTCAAAGCTTTGTTGCCTAAACAAAAATCTTGATTTTCAACATCGGTGTGGGTCTGAATTCTAATCCCACCAAACTTTAACATTTTATTTTTGTATGCAGAATCTTGTAAGTTAAGCTTTACTTCCTCCAACTTACCTTCCTTGTCGGTCTCTACCACCCAACAATTTCTCTGCCACCTTTTTTATTACTGCAATTTGGCTGAATCCCAGAATACAATACACTGATATATCCTGTAGGCAGTGTGACAGGGTTCCTTCCTTGGCGAGGCAAACTGGGAGAGCCTTTTGGTTGCCAAAGTTTGCTTCTCTTTGTTGGCTGAGGAGTGGAGGCTTGATTGGAACCTCTTGCTCTTGCATGGAATGCTCTCCGTTCTTCTTGGATGGGAGGGTGTATGTGGTGTTTGGGTGATGGGTTGTGTGAAGCACCTTGGGGTTTTTACCTTGTGGGTTGGCTTGACGGGATGAAAGATTTCTATTTTTCCGTGTGGTGGTGGAGATTGTGAAGGATGGGCAGCTGGGGAGTTTGGCGTCTGGTGCTCATTTGGTTCCTTGCTGATCATGTGCCTGGAGGATCTGGAGGTAATGTTATGAGCTTGATTGTTTGCTTGTTTCTCTGATCTGGGTTCTGCCTGCTTGAATGATATTTAAGTTGTTCAAACTGGGGCTTATAGCGTTCTGTGTGAAAGGATCTAGATCTCTCGTACAGTAAAATTCATTTCATTTTCGGTTACTGTAAGGATCAAGAACACATTTTTGCTTCTGGGTTTTTTTTTTGCGGGTTTTGTAGTCAATTATTAAAATTCAGCATAGGAAAAAGCAAGCAAAATTTTATTATGATTGGAAGTAATACGATGTCCCAATGTGAGGCTGTCCTGCGGCACATGCTTTTGAGTATGTTTTTTCCAAAATTTAATGCAGATGCCTGAATCTCCTGCTTATTGTATGCCTGCTTGGTCTAACCTTCTGGTGTGTCACCTTTTGCTTGATAAGAGCAAAAATTGAACAAAAGCTCACATAAATTTTTTTGAGGAGTTTTCACAATTTAAACGGAAAATTTGGTTAGAAAAATCTGTAATTTGAAGACAAAAATCAATGCTCTTAAATTGCTCATTTTGATGCAATTGGGTTCAAATTGTATGCTAGTTGTTTTATAACTTGTACTGAACATAGTTATAATCTGTATCACTCATCTATCAATGAATAGCGCCACAGCTCCCATTTAATTTTGCTTACGTTTGAACTTGTACAGAACCATGAATTATCTTACAACTGAAACAGTGATAAAGCAGCTAAAATAAAGGTTGTTTAATTCGACACCTCTATGTTTCTGCCAATACAACTCAACTGAATTCTTAATGTTTTACTATCCATCTTTAAAAAGCAATTGTACTGTTTGGCATTACCTGTTGAAACGCAATCAAGACCAATGCACAGTAAGTGAAAATCACCAAATATGCAGCTTTCTTTTTATGTCTCCAGAACACACATCAATTGATTCAGTCACATTGCTTGGGAAAATGTAGGTAGTGTTTTGTTCGCTGAAATCTCAGTGCCTGAATCTTCACCTGAAGGTGACCTGTCTCCTCAAATTGGTATGGAGTATAATCATTCAAGGGCAGAAACCACAAAACGCCATGAAAGCAATGCTGCAGGTATTTTTCAGCAAAGTTGTATTAATATCAGCTTGTTTTGTTTATATGCTTGTTTCTGTAAAGTTGCCAACTATCACTTTTGTTGAAGTTAAAAATCAAACATTGAGCTAACTACCTATGCACAGTTCACACTGATCCTATCATATTCGTATATAATTTTTGTTTACAGTTCCTGCTCCATCTCTGCTCACGCAACCTTCCCCACCAGATATTCCAGGTGTATAAAGCATCATTTTTTCCCTTAAAATTCCTTCTGCATGGATTTTCTTTTGTCTTTCTGAGAAGAACTGCTTGCTTAACTTCTAGCAGTAATTTCGAGATCTAAAACCCAGATGCGAGGATTATAAATCCGGGCAAAATCAATGTTCATTTTAATGGAGTGATGCATTGCATCTCTGGGACCTTTGCCAATCATTATTTAGAAAGAAATTTTAGCTTTTGTACTTCTGATAATTAATGTGACATATTTCTTCAGACTCCTCTAGAACTGATTTTTGTTGATTATTTGCTACCTATTTTTTCTAAAAAATTCTGTGAATAATATTAAGCCAAGTTTGAACTTTCAGGCCTTAGCATTGCTCCTGTTTCAACATCATCTCCTTCTGGTCATCACTTGCGACAAGTACTGCCAGCTTCTACCCCACCCTTGAAGTCAGAGAAATCAACTCCTATACATGCCCCACCTGAAGGTACCTTAATGATATAAATACTTTAAATGCGGGTATGTAAGGTCATATTTAGCTGCATATGCAGGGCTAACAATGATTATTGCTAATTTCAGGTGGCCATCACTCTAGGCATCCAGCTCCATATGTTGCCGCATCTCCACCTTATAATGTGCCTCCTCCATCAAAATCATTACCTCAAACTCATACACAGAAACCAATCCATCAATCAGCACCTGAACCTATAGGTTCACTCGTGAAACCACAAACTAATGCAACTTCTCCTTCAAGATCAGGTTTCAAACGTTCTCCGAAGAGGTCATTTCATACACCTGCACAATCACCAGCTTCTGCTTTTCACAAACATCATCCAAGGGCAAAAGGCAAGAGCAGAAGTCCCGCGACCGCACCTGCAGTTCCTCCTGCAAGTTCTGGTACATTTTGCCATTGACCCAATGCCATTGACATTTGATTTGTTGAACCTAGAAACTTTTTTTACTTTCTCCATGCAGTTAGAGGTCCCATGATTTCTCCAGCTTCGCACCCTCCTGTGCCATTTAGAAAGAAGAATAGAAGAAAATCTCACCAACCCTGGCACGCTGCTGGTGCATTTATAGTTTGAAAATCAGTTGGTGCATTACAATTATCTATGAAGTTGATTTAGAATCTGATTGTTGTCTATTTCCAGATCATTTACCACCATCACCTTCCCCTTCTCCTGTTTCTTCAAACCCAGACAAAAATGCCATGGCACCTTCCCCATCTGTAATGAATCCATCCATCAAAGGTATGAAATTCACACCTTTGCTCCCTTCCTTTCTTTTTCTTTAACCCATCTCTCTCAGTTAAATGCGATATACTGGGCTTTTTAGGACCTGCAACTCACCCAATGCCGCCTCCCATAAGTTCCTGGAAGAAACCTAAACCTGCAATACCACCAGTGCTTCATACCTTGCCACCTCCACCTCCAAATAAAGGTATGCATATAATGTATTTATTTAGTTCATTTGATGACACTGTCATATCTGCTTGGCTAGCATGCCATCAATTATGGGGGTTTCTGTTTGTGAAGATTATTTAAATACCTGGCATATTTTAGGTTTCTTTTCTGGATCCTTTAAAATATGTGAATATGCTTCTCCTTTCGTCAAGAATGTTTTTTGTGAGATACCAAGCAATCGTCCTACTATTTGCAGACTGTTCATCTTTGACATGCTCTGAACCATTGACAAATACTCTTCCTGGATCCCCATGTGGTTGCATATGGCCCATGCAAGTTGGACTCCGCCTCAGTGTGCCACTTTATACATTCTTCCCTTTAGTTTCAGAACTTGCTCTGGAAATTGCTGCTGGAGTATTCATGAAGCAAAGTCAGGTCCGAATTATGGGTGCAAATGCTGCTGCTGAGCAATCGGATATGACCATTGTTCTCATTAATTTGGTCCCTGTTGGGGAGAGTTTTGATGGCACTACGGCATTACTTATCTACCAGAAGTTTTGGCACAAGATGGTTGTTATCAAGCCTAATTTTTTTGGCAACAAATATGATGTGTTATATGTTCGCTACCCAGGTATACTTGAGTTTCTCAATCTCTCTCTGTCCTTCCAACCCTCCTGGGAAAAAACATAAGCTTCATTTGTATTACAGGTCTTCCTCCCTCACCACCTGTATCACCATCAAATATTACTATAGAAGATGGCCCACTTATGACAGGTGGTCATGGTAGGGCAATCAAGCCTGTGGGAGTTGATGTTAGAAAACAAAGGAAGAAAAATTAAGTGGAAGCCTGATTGCTATCATAGTTTTGTCGTCTTCTATAGTACTTGTCTTATGCATTGGAGTAATATGGCTTTTGTTGTCAAAAAGCCGTCGGCATGACAAGCACCAGCCTCTGCCAACACCTAAGAATTCACAGCCAACTGGAAAATCATCAGGTATATGACAAGGCTTTCAATTGATGCTTTTGGATGTAGTTTGTGATCTGTATTTTAAAATTCTGCTCATTTGGCCATCCATTGTAACCACAGCGGGAGCTGGATCGATGTTATATGGAAGTGGACGACCAAGTTCTGCATCATTGTCCTTTGGCTCCAGCATAGCAACATATACAGTCTCCGCAAAAACATTTAGTTTGGGTGAAATTGAAAGGGCTACAGATAACTTTGATGATACAAAAATACTTGGGGAAGGTGGTTTTGGGCGTGTATACAAAGGCGTTCTTGAAGATGGCACAGAGGTAGCTGTCAAGGTTCTCAAAAGAGACGATCAGCAGGGAGGCCGAGAGTTTTTGGCGGAGGTTGAGATGCTCAGTCGTCTCCATCATCGAAACCTAGTCAAACTTATTGGTATTTGCACTGAAGAGCACAGTCGCTGCCTGGTATATGAACTCATTCCAAATGGCAGTGTTGAGTCTCACTTGCATGGTATGCTCTCAATGTCTCTGTTACCAGAAAGTACTTTTTTTTTGTGGTAAAATGTGATTTCTAGTTCCTAGATATGCTTCATTCTTAGGGGTTGACAAGGAAACTGCTCCATTGGATTGGGGTGCTCGAATGAAGATTGCATTGGGTTCTGCGAGAGGTCTAGCTTATTTGCACGAGGACTCGAGTCCACGTGTGATCCACCGTGACTTCAAATCCAGCAATATCTTGTTGGAGCATGATTTCACTCCTAAAGTATCAGATTTTGGCCTAGCTAAAGCAGATTTGGATGAGGGGAACAACCACATCTCTACTCGCGTTATGGGAACCTTTGGGTATGACATATTACAAGTGCATTCTTTATTCTTTAAAAAATATATTCAAATCTGACCAGAAAACTTCGGTTTCCATGGTTAACATCTCATTTAACGGATAGAAAGTGTTTTTGCTACTGAAGCACACAGCATGTTTTGTTGCTCAGGTATGTTGCTCCAGAATATGCTATGACTGGGCATCTGTTAGTGAAAAGTGATGTTTACAGTTATGGGGTGGTGCTTCTTGAGCTCCTTACAGGAAGAAAACCTGTGGACATGTCCCAACCTGCAGGTCAAGAGAATCTAGTTTCATGGACTCGCCCTCTTCTTACAAGCAAGGAAGGCTTGGAGGCATTAATTGACCCTGCTCTAGGTTCTGATATTCCCCTCGAGAATGTAGGCAAAGTTGCTGCCATTGCTTCTATGTGTGTCCAGCCTGAGGTCTCACACCGTCCATTTATGGGTGAAGTTGTACAAGCCCTAAAGCTTGTATGTAACGAGAATGAAGGGACAGCACAAGGCACGTCACCTAGTTGTAGTCAAGATGACTTACCTGCTCAGAACGTGCAGGCAATGGCCAGCAATGATCCCCATCAGGCTGCTGAACCTTGTACACTTCTACCTGCAGCCTATAGTTCAGGCCTCGATTTCGAGAGGGGATTATCAGCTTCAGAAATATTTAGTTCTTCAACAAGATATATCCGGCAAGGGTCAGGTTCTTTTAGGAGGCATTCTGCTTCAGGGCCATTGAGAAGTGGAAGGAATAGTAATTTTGGAGAAGAAGCTTTTCAAGGTTGAGTGTAAGTGAGCATGGTCTTGCATTCAAATTGTGGAGGAGATCAGATGCAGGCCAAAGGTGGTGAAGCTTTTTTCTTTCTTTTTTTCTTTTTTTCTTCGTCAAGAAATCAATTGGGTTGGAGGCAAGCAATTATTTCGAGATTGCCAGTTTTATTTGATCAATAACCAAACATCCCAGCTGATAGTGATCTGGCCAAAGGGAAATAGACTGTGGAAGGTGTTAGCAGCAATAAAATTGTATGATGTGACCAATAATGGTATAAACGGCAGAATTCCGGAAACAATTGAAGCCCAGAACTGCAGTTGTGCGCCTGACGGATCATCCTGTACTCATCCAGCAACTTTGCAACCCAACCTTCAAGTGCTATCCATTGAGTTTACCAAAATCAGCGGCACCATTCCTAATTGGTTGGGGCTCAGATCTCTCCAAGAGCCGGACATGAACAATTGCAACCTTAGTGGACCAATACCCACTACTTTTGGAGAACTCTCATCACTCAGGACACATGTCCTCGAGAACAACCTGCTTACTGGAACTGTCCCTACGACCTTGTGGAATATATCTAAATTAGAAAATCTTCTCATTGGCATGAATTGTTGATGGGTTTTATTGGAGTTGCTCAATTAAATCAGCTAAAAAACTTATAAACAGTTTTGGATCTGTCACTAAACTCTTTTGAGCTTCACCTAGAAAGTGATTGGGTTCCGGCATTCCAATGGGATCGACTTTACCTTGATGCGTGCTCTCGGGCCTTACTTTCCTCAATGGCTAATTACTTAGAAGTCATTGTGTGATTTGGTTCTGCACAACAGTCCGTTGAAGACTCTTTTTCATCTTGGTTTTGGGATTTTTTAAGTCAACTTTGGTGTGTGGACCTTTCTCATAATAAAATCAAGGGGTTTCTTCCAAAATCATGGAATTGTAGCTCTTTCGTCACTTTTGATATTTATACCTTAAGAATTCAAATCATCACTTTATCTATTTTTCATTTCCAAAAACGAAATTAATGGTACCATTTCAAATTCAGTTTGTACTATGGGAAGGCCATTGACCTACTTAGACCTTTCCAAAAACCATATTATTGGGAACATTCCTACCAGTTTGAGCAATTGCAGTCGTCTTGAGGTCCTCGATTTAAGCGAAAATCTTTTGACAGGAGAGCTACCATGGTCTTTGGGCAAACTCAACCATCTCACTTCGTTATTTTTGGGAAAGAATAATTGTCAGGAATGATTCCACTGTCCTTGATAACTGTTCAAATTTAAAAGTCCTCGACCAAGGTGAGAATAGGTTGTCAGGAAACCTTTCACCTCTTGTTCACAATATCTTATTGATGAGAGCTCTAAGCTTACAATCTAACATGTTGACTAGTTCACCACCTTCCAATATATCAAATATGAGTTCTCTCCAAATTCTTGAATTGTCTGTTAGTCACCTCTCACGTATGATTTCAAAAAGCATTGGTGAGTTGCAATGCCAATAAGGAGGCTGCTGGTGAAGGATTATGGTTTCAATCAGGATATTATAACAGCTGATCAGCTCCCAGCTCAACTCAAGATGTTTCGAAAAGTCACTGTTGTCATTTAAAGGTGGAGATCGTTTATATGATAACAATCTTTATCTTGTTGATGGCATAGACCTCTCAAATAATGGCTTCTCCGGAGAAATTCCTCAAGAATTGACAAGGTTAAAAGGGTTGGTATTTTTGAACTTGTTGAACAACAATTTGACAAGTATAATACCAGAAACATTGGACAGTTTAATATGCTAAAGTCTCTTGATCTATCCAATAACCAACTTGAGGGTGAAATTTCGGCTAGCTTGTTGCAGTTAACTTTTTTGGGGAGGCTAAAATTGTTGAATAATCATTTAAAGGGAGGATCCCCTTCGGAGGTCAGCTATAAGTATTGGATAGTTCACCTATTTATGAAGGAAATATTGGCCTTTGTGGCTCTCCACTTGAAAAACAGTATGTAGCGATTAACAATGTTCCAACTAGTACACAAGAACAGAAAGATGAAAAAGGACATGATGAAAGGTCATTTTATGTGAATATTTTTGGGCCTTTCGGCCTCTAACCAAACTCTGATATTATTGTTAGGCCCTTTGGGCACATGCCTTTTTGGCCCCCAAAAAGATTTGCAATAAGTTTTACAACCTATGTGTGATAAACCAAACAACTCCCTGGGCCTAAAGGGATTTGCAATAAGTTTTACAACCGATATGTTATAAACTAAACAACCCCCTTTATATATCGGGCGTCCCCGAAACGATCATTGTCTACATCATCAGGTGGAACCCTGAAGGAAACTTTGACAATCGGTATAAGCAAATACCAATGTGATAAACTAAACAACTCTCATTCATACATCGGTTGCAATAAGTTTTACGACCGATCTCCCTTCACACATCGATTGCAAAAAGTTTTACGACCGATGCGTGATAAACCAAACAACTCTCCTTCACACATCGGGCGTCCTCAATAAACCAAATAACTCTCCCTCACACATTGGGCGACCAAACAACTCTCCTTCACACATCGGACGTCCCCAAAATGATCATTGTACGATCGTCAGGTGGAACCCTGAAAGAAACTTTAACAATTGGCGTAGGCAAATATTAATGTGATAAACCAAACAATTCCCCTTCATACATCAGTTTCGGGGACCCTACTAATGTGATAAACTAAACAACTCCCTTCACACATCAGTTTCGGGACCCTTCACACATTAGACGGCCCTGAAACTACATCATCAGATCAGGGAACCTGATGTGAACTACATCATCAGGTCAGGAACCCTGGAGTTGAAACTACATCATCAGGTCGGTGGAACCCTGAAGGAAACTCTGACAATAGGTAAATACCAAATCTCTGATACCACTCCTTCTTGTCTGACAATAGGCAAATACCAAATCTTTTGATACCACTTCTTGGGCCATTTCGGCCCCCAATCAAGTTTTGATACCATTGTTAGGCCCTTTAGGGCCTCTATAAGGAGGCTTGCAATAAGTGTTACAGGTTCTCTTAATCCAAAAGTTAACTAAAAGAATAAGACTTTCTCATTAACCTATATACAACTATACTAACATTATCTACGACCGACGTGGGACAAACCCAACAAATATAGTATTTAGTTTTGTCTCTTGGTTTCTGAGCATTTTATGGGTTTCTCATCTTCAAGCAATCGGCAAGAATTGCTTTCTATAGATTCTTTGATGCCATCATGGAAAAATTGATTGGCATTTTGTAGATATCTATTGCAAAACTAGAAGGCTATCATACTGTAACTTCTTAGAAATTTATGGGGGACTTGTGATTAATTAGCTTCTTATTTGCTAAGACATTTTCTACTTTATTTTTCTTTCATTTTCGATGTACATTTATCTTTCTCAAACATCATCTATATATCCTTCGTTAGTCCTTACTAATGAATCCTTTAATTCTTGCCGTCTTTTTGGTAGTTGGTCTATGATGAAAGGAAGCTCCCAATCTAATAACTTAAAGCTAGTATAAATTGGGAAGATGAGAGCATCCAAAACAAAATATTACGAAGCTTGGTTAGGCAATTTATTAAAAGTCAATTTTAATTAAACTCTATTTGAAACAAATTAATATTTCACCATACAAATCAAAATTACATATTGTTTTTTACGAACCTAATCACATTAAAAAATATTATAAAAATATTTGCCATCTTAAACATCTCAAAACTAGTTATAAAAAATGGTTAATTTGATAATAATTCGTATAAAATATACATTTTGTGGTTACTTTTAATGACTTTGGTTCAGTTTATGCTTGTATCTTTTCAAAAGGCCAAAAATCAACAATGTATACGTAATTTTGTTTCTTTAAGAATTAAGAACCTAACCAAAGAGGTTTGAAACCAAACAAGTTTAGAATTGAAGGAGTTTCATAATTCGATCCCATTGGCCAAATTACACTCACCCTCTTTTTTTATATAATACTGAATTTTAAACGTTTCTACCATATTCTTTTCATGTAATATAACTAAGAAATAATAAAATTATGGGTCTTTACAATAATTTTTAAATCGAAGTCGTATTTTTACATGTAGGAATTATTAAAAGAAATTCTATTTGGAGCCATTGGATTTAAATTGAGCGAGAAAATACCGAAAAACGACGAGAACTAAAAAATAAAAAAACCGTCCCGCCTTAGATAATGAGTATAATACATACATTTGGCAAATAACCCCTGTCCATAATCACACTCTTAATCTCGACATAATCATGGCCCAATGGTACACACATGAAGCCCATAAAAATGGGCCTTAAAAAAGGCCCATAAACTCCTCTTCTTCCCCGGCGGCTATAAACAACCCACGGAGCTCGGACATGGCTTCGTCGCCGTCGTCGGCCGCTTCCACACCTCCATCGAACTACTTCTAGGATGCGCACGATCTCTGATCGAAGATGCATTTTTGATCCGTATTCGTTCGTTTTTTGTCGTCCTTGTACAAATCGATTGTAGCTTCTTTTCGTTTTCTTGATCAATTTTGCTCCTTTTCGGTAGTCGTCTCGCGCGATTTGGCGGCGATTTGAGTCCAAACCCTAGGATCGTCGATTTTACTGTGTACATTCGGGTGTTTCGATCTCGGATTGGAGTTTTTGGTGCTTGGATTTCTGTTTTTTTTTTTGGTGTTGGTGGTGTGGAGATGGAGAAGAAGAAGGTGGCGGTTCCGCTTGTCTGCCATGGGCACTCCCGACCGGTCGTCGACCTGCACTACAGCCCCGTTACGCCTGATGGGTTCTTCCTCATCAGTGCTAGCAAAGGTAATCGAGCTCTGAGTTTGGTAGTGTATGCTATTTGTAGTTAAGGATTTGGCGGATTTGCTGTATTTGTCTGTATGCTATTTTTTGCTGTGTATTGTGATCTATGGTATGTGGTGAGATTGGTAATTTTGATAGATGACGGAGGCGTTGAATTTGTAGATGGTGTACTTTGAGATGTAACTTGTATTTTGACGCTTTCCGGCGAATTCATGAGATCTTGTTGCCTTTTTGAGAGCCATGATTTTAGTTTGTAGTGTGAGATCAGCGGACTATGTGATGGGAAATGGCGTGGAAAGTAAAGAGGAATTATGATAAGGGAAGAGGTGTTGAAATTCAAGGGAGTTGAAGATAAGAATGGAATGAAAAGAAGCAGCTTTGAAATCCAACAAAGCAATTAATTTTATAAAAATCACGCTCTATGATAATATATTTACAGGCTCAAGATTTGATAGTTTTAATAACATAAGGAAATATTAAACAAAAGTTTAATATTGTTAGGAATCTGAATTCGAATAGAAACTATCAGAATATTAAATGTTAATAAAATACCAAATAAAACACTTTTTTTTGTTCATGATATATATTCCAAAATTATGTAGAAATATATTTAGAAGGACTATCAGAGGCAGTCATCCATTATGATGGAGCAAATATAATTCTTTGATAAACTCAAAGGAGCTGATTGGTGATACTTTCTTTTTAAAAAAGTGAAATAGACCTTGACTCTTCCTATTCCTTTCTCAGGATCATTTCATCTGCATATTTGTAATCAATAATTACTTGATGTGTTATACCCTCGTGCTTGTGATGAGATTGAAGGGAAAGAAATGGTTTGAAACTTTATTTTATTTTATGTTTATTTTTTACAATGAATCAACATTCAAAGAGCATTTCAGAGAGAAGTGTCAGTTTATCTTGCTTTTATTTATGTAAACAAAATTTAGATTTTTGCCATCTTTTTGTTAAGTTTTAGATGGAGTTTCCTTGAGTCCTTACCTCTTCTAATTCGTTATTTCCCATGTGCGACAGATTGTCGTCCAATGCTCAGAAATGGAGAGACTGGAGACTGGATAGGAACTTTTGAGGGACACAAAGGTGCAGTTTGGAGCTGCTGTCTTGACACCAATGCATTACGCGCAGCATCGGGATCAGCTGATTTCTCTGCGTATGTCATCCCTGTTGTCCTTCAATCCAGTTCTTGCTAGAAAGATCATAAATTGCTAATCTGAAGGATAGTCTGCTTTTAACAGTTGTGTTCACTGTTCATCTATATTTGAAAGAAAGAATAAAAAATGATGATCATGTTTGATATTTCACTCAAGTTTTTTTTTATTACTGATGCTAGCTAGTTATGACATTGATAATTCCGAGATATTTAAGTAGTACTTACAGAAAATGAGTGCCTTTCTATTTTTAGTGAAAATATCTGAACCTGGAGATTTGCTGTCATAATCTCTTGAGAACATTGTGTCTTGCTTTTTCTGGAAATATTTATTTTTTCATAGTGTAAATACTTGTTGTCTGTGTTTTTTATGTTTTGTTAAAGATCTTTGGTTACGTGTTTTTTGTGTAATTAATTCCTTAGTTGCAGAAGTTTCCTCTAGAATTGGCAGTTGCTATTCCATTTTAGATAATTGAGTCATTCAGCCATATTTAAGTATACACAAATATCTTTTAGATGGATTGATTCCAAGGTTTTGCATATAGGGCAGTAAAAACCTGAAATGTTTTGCATTGCTAATCTATTTTATAGCATATATTTCAGTTATCATCTAATTTCTTTTGTTTTCCCTGCTTCTGAGTAATTAATGATGCCAAGTGCTTGTGTAAGAATGAGAGAAATATTTCAATTTGGCCATATTTCTTACTAATTGCGCAAATCTTATATCATGTTATCCCTGTATTGGAGTTAACCTTGGCGATCTTTGAGCTAAAAATTTTGCACAATAAAGTAACATATCAGTAGTGTCTACTGTCTAGGAAGGGTGCCATGTTCTCCTCGGGTGTGATGTTTTACATTTTTATAACCGCTGGTGACTATTGTTTTTCATGCCTTTTTGCAGAAAGATTTGGGATGCTTTAACTGGGGATGAACTCCACTCATTTGAACATAAGCACATTGTTCGTGCATGTGCCTTCTCTGAGGTAAATTGTGATAATGGGGGCGGACTTTGGAGTTGTTCTTGTTAACTTCAATTTGAGTGTCTTGCAGTTGATCAGATAATCTTATACCCCTCTGAAACTTTTAATTTCTCCTAGTTCTTGGGTTTCTTGAGTAGATTTTAAGCATGGAAGTAAGATATATCTTTGTTTGAGAGATAAACAAGGAAATATATTTCTCATGCTGTTAAATTAATTGCAGGATACACACATGTTGCTTACTGGTGGGTTGGAGAAATTGCTTAGAATTTACGATCTCAATCGTCCAGATGCTTCACCGAGGGAAGTTGATAAGTCACCTGGTTCAGTTAGAACTGTGGCTTGGATGCACAGTGACCAAACAATTGTGAGCTCTTGCACTGATTCTGGTGGTGTGAGGTAGGGAAATATCTTATATTTTTGTGTGTCAGCAAATTTCTGCTTGCCTTTAGGGGAATGGAAAAGTGAATCTGACATTGATTGAGATGGGATGATTGTTGCGATTGGGGAGGATGCAACGAATGCTATGCAAAATGGTTTACTGTGTTCTATGGTCGTAGAAGGGTTTTCTTGATTGAAATTTGGAGTTATTCTCTTAATTAATTTTTTAGTCTCTTAGATTGTTATTATGTTTCTATCGAGTGTGATTAAATATCCAAATTAAGATTTTAAATTTATTATGGCAAGCGTGTGGCCCATAATTTTTAATTTATAAGGAATGAATTAGATCAAGTGGAATGGTGATGCCAAACCAAGACTTCTATAGGAATTTTAGGGATCAACCATTCCGTTCACTTATATATGATGCCATTAGCAAATCTACATGTAAAACTCCTTGCGGATATGTGCGTATAATTGATACATGCATATAATTTAAGTAGCTGTTCACGAGGCTGTTATATATTTTCAGTTGGAATGACTACATTGTCTGTGATTCTATATTTTAATTTTTTGGTTGTAATATTTTATGTATGCCCTTCAGGTTATGGGATTTAAGAAATGGGAAGGTTGTGCAAACTCTAGAGACCAAGTCTCCAGTCACAAGTGCAGAAGTTAGTCAAGATGGACGCTACATCACAACATGCGATGGAACTTCTGTCAAGTTCTGGGATGCAAATCAGTAAGTATTAGTTTTTAATTACGCGTACGAGTTGTTGATGTCATTTTTTTGTGGATATGACTTCCACTTCCATTTCATTGAATTTATTTGCCACATTTATTTAGTTTTGGGTTAGTGAAAAGCTATACGATGGCATACCCTGTGGAGTCTGCTTCTTTGGAACCAAAGTCCGGAAACAAGTTCGTAGCTGGGGGAGAAGATATGTGGGTTCGCCTTTTTGATTTCCATACTGGGGAAGAGATTGGTAAGTGGAGATTGATGCTTTTGTATATGCTTATCTAAAATCTACTGATTCAGACTGTGTTGATTGCGTTGTATGTTACTATTTTATGACCCCTTTACAAAACAATATCATTGTGCAGCCTGCAACAAAGGCCACCATGGACCTGTCCACTGCGTTCGGTTCTCACCTGGAGGTGAATCTTATGCATCCGGATCAGAGGATGGAACCATCAGGATATGGCAGACTGTGCAAGATGAGGTTGAATCTCTCCCTGCCTCAAACGGATTGTCGAAGGTAAAAGTTAATGCAGACGATGTATCACACAAAATTGAGGGCTTCCATATTGCTGCCAAAGAAGGGCAGCCTGAAGAGAACGTAGGAATTTGTGAAGGCTGATAGGTATAGCATAGCATAGCAAAACTTTCCGAATGTTGCTTTGTAAAGCTTCTGCTATTGTCAAGTTGAATTTAGCTTCTTGTTGAAACAGTTCACAACCGATAGCAGTTGTTGAACTTTGTTCTGCATTCAAAAAGTGTATGAGCAGAAAACGAAAGCTGGTTATCCTTATTTTTTTCTGGCCAAGGAGATTCGTGGTTGCAGGAAACACTGGAACCCTGAGCAATAAGATAAAAAGATTTCATGAAATAAATATATAAATACAGAAAATGAGTGAACGCTTAGACCGTGTCCTGGGCAAGTATAGATTTCCGGCTTGTGAGCCGGTCGTGTTTTTAAAGATGCTCGAAAGTCGAATCCGACAGTTTAGCATTAATTTGTTTGGATTCATTTTTAGGCTACAATCGAAATGATACAATCCTGCAATGTATTTTTATGAGTATGTTAATCAAGAATGTTGATGTGGATTTTGCTGGGGTTTTGTCTTTCTCATCCACCTTAGTCCAAAAGTAAAAGTAAAAGGTAAAAAGTGTGGGACATGGATTTTAAGTTCGTATCTTAAAAATTCATGTAATTAACAACAACAAAATGACTAGATGTTGTCCTTCGTATAACTTATTGCTCGGTAAATAAACAAAATTTCCGGCGTCATCTAATATAGTTAAAGTTTATAGCTACTTTATAAGACATTAATGTCTTGACTTGAAAATAAAAAAGTTCTATCACCTCACAATCCAAGCCAAAGATCTAACAAGCAGACAATTTAGTTTTCAAAAGTTTGTCAATCCTCAAATTATAAATACATCTACAATAGCTTCAATCTCAAAAGTGACACATTCAACCAAGGCATGAGAAAATCGGAAAAACTAGACCTTTCAATCCCCGGTGAAAAATAAAATGGCTCCAAATTAAGAGTCTCCTATGGCTGAAAAAGTAGGAACTGTCACTGGAAAGTTGTTTATCTCATCCATCCAAGGATTCTTCTCCTTGGCTGGGTTTATCGTCCTTAGAGCTTTCCAAACTGCACTATTGCACTTGAAGCCTGATCCAAACGCTATCTGCCATGTCCTGTCTCCCCTCTTGATCCTTCCTTTGGCCTCTGAGTATGCTAATTCATACCAAAGAGAACTGCTTGAAGTGTTTCCAAATCTGTAGAGAGTCATCCTCGAAGGTTCCATGTGCCATGGGGAGAGTTTTAGGTTTTTTTCCAACTCATCCAATACTGCTCTTCCTCCAGCATGAATGCAGAAATGCTCAAATGCCAACTTGAAGTCAGGGATGTATGGTTTGATCTTCTTCTTCAAAAAGACCCTAGTGCAGTATGTAGCAAAGAAGAGCAATTGTTCAGATATTGGCAAAACAAGAGGGCCCAAAGTAGTGATATTAGTCTTCAAAGCATCCCCTGCTACTGCTATGAGGTCCTTTGAAAGAGACACACCCATCTTCCCAGTCTCATCCTCCACCTGTGTGACACAGCTGAAGCACTTGTCGTCGGCACCTTTATGAGTCCTGAGAGTGTGAATCAACTGGTACTTGGATCGGTGGCGATCTGATCTTTTGTTGGAGAGGAGGATTGCAGCACCCCCATTCGGAACAAGCAGTTCGAGACAAGCATTGAACGATTGTTTCCGAAGTACCAGTTCAAAGTGATGTTCTCCATACTGATGACCAATGCATATGTATTGGGATTTACTTGGAGAAGATCTTTTGCCAAATCTATTGATATCAAGCCTGCACTACATCCCATCCCTCCAAGATTGTAGCTCACAATATTTCCTCTAAGCTTGTAGTGATTGATGACCATGGCAGAAAGTGATGGCGTTGGATTGAACAAACTGCAGTTGACAATCAAAATTCCAATATCCTTTGGTTTTAGATTAGTTTTCTCAAAAAGCTCATCCAGGGCACCAAACATGACAGCCTCTGCCTCCTTTCTAGCCTCAGCCATACATGGATTGGGTGGAACATTGAGCACTGCCTCAGGAAGGTAAGTGGACTCCCCCAAACCAGACCTTTCAAGAATTTTCCTTTGAAAGTTAAGACTGTCCTCGGTAAAACAGCCCGTCAGTGTGGACCTCTCCATGAATGTTTGGCGCGTGCATTTTCGAGCTTCAACAGGTTTGTAGCAGGCAAAATCAACAAGATAGACAGGCCGGGGTCGATTGAGGAAGTAAAGTGTGGAGAGGAAGACAAGCAAGGTGGAGCACAGGATGACAGAGATGAGATTGTAACAGAGATGGGTCCAGATGTCATGGAGGTCCTGTAGGGATAAAGTGGAGAGCTGAGCAGCAATTGCTACGAGGATAGGGGATAGGAGGAGGTAGAGAGCATGGGTGATAAGGTAATGGTAGCCAAGCTTAACATATTTGAGCTTGATTGATTGCCTAAAATCAGGTAGCTTTCTAGCATTTGGCTGGAGTAAAGGAGCATCATCAACTTTTGCCTCAGCCATAATAAGAAATCAGGATACAGTCAACTCTTCAATCCAAAACACCCTGCAAGAATAGAGATGGATAACAAAGTAAATAAAAGTGAACATACTAAACATAAAGAAGCAAAAATTCAGCTGCATCGACAACGGAAATGGAGAACAGGATAATTTTTCAGAATCTGACAACATTGCAAACAAACCGGATAGCAAAATTTTAAAATAAATGCTCAATTCATGATCACGGCAAGTTTATGACCGCTATGCCTAGTTTCTCCATTTTCATCTCATTTGCGAAAATCACAACAAATGAATAAAATGCAAACTGAATTTATAATGGAAATAAAAAATACACATAATTATCAGAAGCTACATTAACAGACACCATGAAAAACAAATGGATCTTAATAATTACAGATATTAAATAAGGCTTATCTCAACTTCAAGGCCTATAGACTAATTTCTAGTGATCTACATAATATTTTTCTTCGTTTGTGGAAGTTATAATCAACTGGACATCAAACAATACCGCACAAAAATCAAAACATATAATTCCGAGCTAAATCAACAGGAATCATGAACAACCCAGATCGAGAATCGACCAACTAACAAAATGCAAAGGAAAACAAAAAAAGCCAAAAAGGCACGACCCGGGTGGAGAAACCAAAAGAGAAGCAAGAACATGCCAAGGACTCGCCTTTTAGAAATGGTATAGCAAAATGGAGAGGGAGGATGGGGAGAGCCTGAGGAGGCTATTACGGAAGGACGTGCAAGAACATGAGGGGTGGAGAGGGGAATGACGGGGGAATAATAAAAATAGGTAAAGGGAAGGAGATGTGGGAAAGAAGAAGAAGAGTGGAGGGGAAGGGAGGGAGCGCGTATGGTGGCAAACAGCAGGGAATAGTTGCGGCGGCGGCGGCCATGTTTGACCACCAAACTCTGGGGCCCATCCCGGCATCTATGCCGCTCCTTCGCTCCCACGAGGTATCTGACTGGATTCGGACGTATCTAATTTGAATCATTAGTATTTATTTCATATCTATCTTAAGATTTTGAACCTTCCAAACTCTAAAAATATTTAATATTTATTTTAATTTTAATAATTTTATATAATATTATATATATAATATATATTCTAAAATATATTTTATTTTTATTATAAATAATAATTATTATCATCAACTTTTTAATTTTTGTACATTTTTATATAAATATCGTAATATATTTATTCGATAGAGGCTAGTGGTTAAATACATATTGGGATTTGAGTTCAAATACATCCACTGTATAGTTCTAGTTAGAGAATGACAAGAAGATCACGGTGAATGCACTCATTTGAAATATTTATGGATATCTGAAAATAATATATGCAACATTAATTACGTTGCTTATAAAATTTTTATTGTAGAAAAACATTCATTACAAAATATATTCAATTCCATTCTTATACATCAAAAGAAAATAACACGAAGAATAATCTCGGGTTTCTTTTGCATTGCAGTTTAGAAAAATTATATTAATTATTCTTCGCGAGATCTGCATTGGTTCATTGCATTCTCGCTGAACCGTCAGCCATGCCCATCAGCCCATGGGCCATGATCAGGCTTAAGTGATAAATGGTACTTTTGATGTAACGAGTCTGACGACATGCAATGATCGAGAGCCTTCCACGGCCCAGCCCATTTGCCACCTCTATGGCTCTCTACCCATAGAAAAATACTGTAAATATTCGAGTCCCCACCTTTTGTATAAAAACTATGAATATAATTTTATTTCACGCATTAATGTCTTTTAATTTTTTGTTTCCACCGTGACTGGATGGATCTATTTTTGTTTCTTTTTAGTGGGAAAAAAGGAAAAAAATTGCTTGTAGTGATGAACATTTTTTTGTCTCTCTTTTATTTGATTGGAATTTTTTGGGTTAAGAAAAAATGAAAATTTTAATTGATATATTTTGTGAAATGAAGTAGGAAAAAGGAGTAAATTTTGAAGCATAGAATTGAACGGAAGGGATTAGTGCGTTTAAAAACATTAAATAGTGGGGAAATTTATTTTTAATGTCTTTTTTGCCTTACATCACACCTAAGATTTAGAAAAGAAATAAGATAAATATATTGTGTATTTTTTATCGAAATAAATTTGAATATTTTATGACATTTCCTTTATTGTTATTTTTAAATAACTCACTTGTTATAATAAAGCTATATAGTTTGACAATTGAAACTTTATCGAAAAAAAATGAAGAGGCCGTGAGTTGCTAAAGTTAAATTATGGATAATTATGTCACTTAAAATAAAATAATGATTAATGTCATTTAAAATAAGCAAAAACAACGGTACAAAAAAATCTAAAAGCTATTATCAATAATGATCTTAAGATCGGTTATTATCTAATAAAAAAATTTGTACTGTAATTATTCTTGACATATTAATATTTTTCGTCAACCTCAATACATCATCTACAACCCCAAATTTCCAATAATAATACTTTTACATATTTGGCAAAATTGAATCGGTAATTATCCAATCCAATTTTGATTAAGATCATCTTTCGGAGTATCACTAAATCATATCAAATGACAAAATGTGGCCTCCAAAAAATTTAAAAAACAAACAAACAAATAAAATTTAGTATTTTCCAATTTTTCATGGCAAACCGGATCGGTTCGAGTTGTGACCCATTCCTACGGGTTACAACGTAACCCCATCGCCCTCAATCCAAATCGCGCACATTCCGGCTCTTTCGGTCACTCCCCTTTTCTCGCCCCTCCCATTTTTTCTTTTCCCGCTCTTTTTTCCTCCATTTCCGCCGGCGACCTCCGCCGACGTCCTCTTCCCCTCCGGCGAGGTGCTGGTTCGTTGCTCCTCTCCTGAGGTTTTTTCCGCTTCGAATTTTGATCTCATGTGGCCCGTTTTTGGGGGGTTTGCGTTGTTGCAGGTTCGGAATCCGATGATTGGTCGGCCGTTTCGGTGCCGAGATGCATATCAAGCAGGTGTGGAGTTTTTCTTAGCTGGTGTTTTGTTGATTTGGTCTGATTGTTGTGGGGGTTTTTGGATTGCAGGTGGTTATCGAAGGGTTTAAGAGTTACAAGGAGCAGATTGCGACTGAGCCGTTCAGTCCTCAGGTCAACTGCGTAGGTGATGGCCTTTTGCTCGTTTCGTGTTTTGTCAGTTCATTTCTAGTTGCAAGTTTTGTTTTATTCTGGTTAGGTGTGGATTTCTTCCTTTCTTTTTTTTGAAAATTGACGAAAAATTGCAGGAGATGCTATGTTTGACTAAGTTGGTTTTGCGACAAAACCATGTTAAATGATTCAAATTTTGTTTCTGTTTCTTTGTTATTGAGATATTGTTTCTTGTTTATAATTATTTGTTTATTTTAACCTTAGTCAATTCTACGAATTGCTTTAAAGTTGGTATTTGTCTGGTTTCCCAGAATGTTCGATTAGGTTCATTTTTTGGCAGAACTATGTAAAAGGATTCAAATATTGTTTCCATGTCGCAGTTATTGAGATATTGCTTGTTGGTCAGAATTAATTCTTTTTTTAATATTGATTTATCCTGATGTGTCAGTGTTGGTAATTGACTTGTTGCCTCGTGTCTTGAACAGTTGGCGCAAATGGTTCTGGAAAAACAAACTTTTTCCATGGTCAGTAGTTACACTCATACTCATTTCTATCTGTCTTAGTTCTACGCTTTGTTGAATGTTTCCAGCTATCTATTTAATATTTTTGGTAGCTGCATTTGAGGATTTTGTGTGCATTTTACCATTTATTCATTTTCTTTTTCTGCTAAATAAAATGCTTTTGTAGCTATCCGTTTCGTCCTCAGTGATATCTTCCAAAACTTACGGAGTGAAGATAGACATGCACTCCTTCATGTAAGCATTTATTTTACTGAGGTCCTCTCTCTTTAAGGAATATTTTGTCAGATTTCTTTTGCTCCTTGTTGACGTTTCTTATGAAAATAATCAGGAAGGTGCAGGGCATCAAGTGGTATCTGCTTTTGTGGAGATTGTATTTGATAACTCTGATAATCGCATTCCAGTAAGATTTTTTTTGTTTGGTTTATCTTTAAGGCTTTGCTTCATTGTGCATTCTGGATTCCTGTGGTCTTCTTTTTTCCAGCACTATCACATCATTTGATGAATTTTTTTAAAAAATATATTCTTGAAGAGGTGGGCGGATCTTCACTGCAGAAGCCATCTGGACCATTTCACCTACAATAGGTTCTTTATTTAATTAGTTTTGTTGGAGAGATGCTGATTATAGTTACATGTCATGTTTAGTCTTCTGTGCCCACACTACATTGTTGTTTTGCAACAGATGTTAGAATGTAATGAAGGAGTGAAAATTGTCACACAATGATGGAACTCTAGATCCCGTTGAATATTTGTACCATCCAAATGCTCCGTGTTTGTATTCTAAATAATTTGATTACATAAGAACAAGAATTAACAAAACAAAAACATCAACTTAAAACATGCAATGGAGTTTCTATATGTTGTATTGTGTGGCCTTTATTTGGAATTTTAGACCAAGCTTTGGATGAGCTCAGATGTTTTACTAGCCCAATGCTGGCTTGTTTAAATGTATCTTACCTCTTCAAACTGTCGCTGTAATTGTAGAAATAGGAAACAATACATCTTTTGAGTTTCTTGATCTTATTCTATCGAAAAGAAATACAAGTATTGCAACCACCTTTGGTTTTTGTTTTAGGTTGACAAGGAAGAAGTACGATTGCGAAGAACAATTGGTCTGAAGAAGGATGAGTATTTCTTGGATTCAAAACATATAACGTATTAAATTTTTCTTTAAAAAGTTCATGTTTTGGGGGGTATATGTGTGTGTGTGCGTATATATATATATATTTCAAAAAGTTATATTTGAGACACCTGATTGGTTTCTTGCTGAGTTGTCAAATTGGGCCTATTATAGGAAAACAGAAGTTATGAATTTGCTAGAGAGTGCTGGTTTTTCTAGGTCCAATCCGTATTATGTGGTCCAGCAAGGAAAGGTAATATTATGGATAAAGCAGCTCCTATCTTCTTTGTTTCTTGTACAAAAATAGATCTAAATACTTATCTTTGTGGTATCTAGATAGCATCATTGACATTGATGAAAGATTCTGATCGGCTGGAGCTATTAAAAGAAATTGGTGGGACACGAGTATATGAAGAAAGACGCCGTGAGAGCATGAAAATCATGCAGGAAACAGGCAAGTAAAAACCTTAATTGTAAATTTTTATGGATTTGAAATTTGAATACATGCGAGACTCAAGTATGTGTCAATGTGTTGGTCGATTGTTCAAGATGCTGTATACATGATCTCATTACCTTGCTCTTGTTATCAGGAAATAAGAGAAAACAAATTATTCAAGTTGTTCAGTACTTAGAAGAGCGACTACGTGAATTAGATGAAGAAAAAGAAGAGCTGAAAAAATATCAGCAACTTGATAAGCAGAGAAGATCTCTGGAGTACACACTCTATGATAAGGAGCTTGATGAGGCTAGGCACCATCTAGAGGAGGTTAGCTTTTTTTTTGGTCATGAATCTTAGTTTTACAAAATTAATTGTGTGTTTGTGGGCTTGTGTCTGATAGATGCAGAGTTTTGAAAACGTATGTCACCTTTTTTGTTCATCTGTTACCTGATGTAGGTTGAAAATAAGCGGGTGGAGGTATCTGAAAAGTCAAATGCTATGTATAACAGTGTGTTAAAGGCTCACGATGAGATGAAGCAATGTGAAAAAGAGTATAAAGTTTTAGTCAAGGATATTCAAAACATGAACAAAGAGAAAGAAGAAATAGAGAAACGTAGAACTGATGCAATTAAGCTCCATGCTCAGGTTGAGTTAGATGTCAAGGATCTTGAAGAAAAAAATGCTACTGAACTTCGAGCAAAGGTTAGCTTATTTCTGCTTTGATCATCATACTTAAACTTTTCTATGTTTTTTATAAGCTAGATTGAGTCTCTTTTCAGGATGAGGCAAAGAAGCAGCTAGACATTTTACAGAAAGAAATCAAGGAATCTAGGAATGAGTTGGAAAAAATTAAACCTTTGCACGAGAATCAAGTGATTGAAGAAGATCAAATAACAAAAGAGTAAGGACCTCCTTATATGCTAATGAGGATTAGTTCCACAAACCTCCTATTTATGAGAGTCGTGTCCTTCATTATCTGCAGCATAATTGACCGAGAGAAACAGTTGAGTCTTCTATACCAGAAACAAGGGCGTGCTACCCAATTTTCAAGCAAAGATGATCGTGATGAATGGCTTCAGAAAGAAATTGATGATCTTCAGCGTGTTCTTTCAACAAATACAGTGCAGGTAATTTGTTTTTTTGAGTACTTAGTAATGTTGGGTAGCCATGTGTCGACAGGTTTCGTTTTCCATTTTGCATCTTCCATGGAATGATGAAGGAGGTACTGAGAAAATAATTTGAGTTACATGAATGAAGTTTGTTGGCCTCTCACATTTGGTAAACTTTGTGGAACTTAATTTTCAACACACTACTTTAGTCTGCCCTGTGTATTCAGAGCTGAGTTGGTTTACATGTGCCCATTTACTTTTCTGCATAAACCACACTGATTTCTTTTATTTAAATGAAACTCTTCTCATTTTAAAGAAATTTGCTTTCTTCCTAGCTTTATGTGCAAGTTTTGTTCGTGTCATTTTTGTTTTTGCCAATATCTTTGATTTATCTAGGGGGACATGCTTGTGAAATTTTCTTAGTCTTTAGAAAAGAAACTTTTCCATGTCTGCTTGTTTCATCCTTTTCTCTATTGCTGGCTGTCAGTGTTACTGGCTTTGTACATGCTCAGGCGTGTTTGTTTGCATCTAACTGATATACTCGGGTCTGAAAGCAGTTGATTTATTTACATATGTGTGTTTACCGATGTGTCATGCATGATTCTGTATACTGATCACCTGTCATTAGTTACTTCTCCTTTCCGTTTCTTAGGAAAAAAAATTCAGAATGAAATTGAACAGCTTGAGGTTGAATTGAAAGAGCGGGATGCTTACATACAGAGCCGTATTACTGAATTGCGCAAACAAGAGGCTCTTATCTCAACCTATATAGAAAATTTCAGCTCTTTAAAGTCACAAAGAGATGAACTACAGGATACAAGAAAGTATGTGTTATTTCATTGGATATTTTCTGTCTTCTTTCATGTATGTGCAAATTGTCAACCAAAAGGTTTTTCAAATCACCTGTTCTTAAATTAAGGTGTTGATATTGCTTAGATCCTTATGGAAGAAGGAAAGTGAACTTACTGCAGAAATTGATCGACTTAAAGCTGATGTTGTGAAGGCCGAAAAGAGTTTGGACCATGCAACTCCTGGCGTGAGTAACTGGCTATTTTGTTTTTATCATCCATTTACTTTAGCTTTTGACCCTTGTGAAAGAACTCCCCTAACTCTTGTATATGAAAATGTAATTGAAGTATATGCTGAACCATTGAGGTACCATGTACCTCACAAGGTATCTGGTAAGGTAGTGCAGACCAAAAGCTCTCTTGATACTTGAGATATTGAAAGATTAGTGTGGATAAATAGGCCTCAGGTGTTTCTTTTCCTAAGAGTGAAAATAGACTAATGTATTTGACCTCTGCTTAATGTTCTGCAATCAGTATGTAGGGTTTTTTAATCAGTGTGAAGACGCATTATACAGATATTGGGGCTTATGCTTTTCCTTATAAATTATAATGAAATGCTTTGACCTCACACCTTTTCTGAAATCATATTTTCTTCTCTTCTTGCATTGATGAGGTGTTGGCAAATAGATGTTTTAGTTAATCCTCATATTCTATATTTTTGCTCCAGGACATCAGGAGGGGGCTATCTTCTGTGAAGAAGATTTGTCGAGATCATAATATTGGTGGAGTTTTTGGTCCTATCTTTGAGTTAATTGATTGTGATGATAAATTTTTCACAGCTGTTGAAGTTACAGCTGGCAACAGGTTTGGGTTCAGTGAATCCTGATGTTTTTCTTATGATCTAAAATTTATGAAGTGATGCGTGATTCAACAATTCTTTCTTGTTTTGTAGTTTGTTCCATGTGGTGGTTGAAACAGATGAAATATCTACTAAGATTATTCGATACCTTACCTCTTTGAAGGGTGGAAGAGTTACTTTTATTCCCTTGAACAGAGTGAAAAGTCCACATGTTATTTTTCCAAAATCATCTGATGTTGTGCCACTCCTGCAGAAACTGAAATATGTTTCGCACTATGCACCGGCTTTTGGTCAGGTTGGAAGCTATGAATGCATGTTTAGCTTGTCTTATTTTTCTGTATCCTCTTTAAACATTTATTGTGTGTGGGCCAAATACATATTGGATTACTGGTAAAAAAACAGTGGTTAAGTGGTTGGGTATGAGCCATATTGGACTTGGTAGGTGGTGAGGAAACTAAAACTGAAATAAATCAATCTTCTTTTGGCTACTAGTTGCATTGTCTGCTGGAATGTGCTGATTTCATCTATTGATATGCTTTGATAAGATCATTCTATCTTTATATTCTTCTAGGTGTTTGGCAGAACTGCCATCTGCCGTAACTTGGATGTGGCAACCAAAGTGGCTCGTTCAGATGGTCTAGATTGCATTACTCTGGAAGGTTTGTGAGGAGAGGCTCCAATCTAACTGTTAATTGATATTTTCTTTTTTGCTTCATAAAGAGGAATATTTACATTGGAATCATAGCAGGTGATCAAGTAAGCAAGAAAGGTGGAATGACTGGGGGTTATTATGATGATCGGCGTTCAAAATTGAAATTTATGAAAATTATAAGGCAAAACACGGTCTCCATCAATGCAAAAGAAAATGAACTGGAGAAAATCAGAAATTCTCTTCAGGATATCCTATTGATCTTTGTCTGGTTATTTGATTCTGCTGGTGCTCTTGTTAATTGTTTTCAATTGGATTGTTTGTTTGGATACATTTTGGAATAAAAACACATATGACCATACGTAATATAGAACTTAGTAATTTGTTTTGCTACAATGTTAAAATTGCTATATCCTCTTTCATGTCTGGTACTTCGTTTGTGCTTCATTAACTTTCCGCACAGATCGATCAAGAGATCACAAAATTGGTTAGCGAGCAACAAAAATTTGAAGCTAAGAGAAACCATGACAAATCTGAGTTGGAACAGCTTAAGCAAGATATTGCGATAGCATCCAAGCAGAAGGAATCAATATCAAGAGCCCTTGAAAAGAAGGTAATTCAACATGTGATCTGGGCATGTTTTGATTTCCCTCTCCATTTGATTGGTGATTCTTGTTGCTGATGAATCCATGTTCTGATCTTCTTAGGGAAAACTACTTGCAAATGCTAAAAGCCATATTGAACAGCTTAAGACTGGCATTGCTATAAAAAGAGCAGAAATGGGTACAGATCTTATTGATCATTTGACACCAAAGGAGAAGGAACTACTTTCACGGTTGAACCCTGAGATAACTGAACTCAAGGAAAAACTTTTTACCTTTAAAACAAACAGAATGGAGGTATTTTGACTCTCTTGCATATCCTTTCCAGATTGCATTTTTTGGTGGACCAATTGGTGGATCATTTTTTTTTACTTTGCGAATAGGTTGAAACAAGGAAAGGGGAGTTGGAGACTAATTTATCTACAAACCTTGTCAAGAGGCAACAGGATTTGCAGAACGTAATTAACACTGCAAATTCTGGTTCTTTTTGGCGGATGTGGAGTTGAAGCGGCAGGAACTTAAGGATGCTAAAGAATCTCTTGAGGATACAGCACAGCAGTTAAAGAGTGAGATAAATTTCTATTCTTTTTGTATAAGTAATTGTCCATTGTCTGAGCTTTTTTTTTATTGATGACTTGTACCTTTTTTCTTCAGATGTTGTTGAGAGAATTGAAAATCTCACAAAGAAAACTAGGGACATTAAAAAAGGAAAGACGATATGAAGGTAACCCCTATTGAAACTTGATTTCTAACTACTGTTGTTTCTGCTTGTTTTCTATCTGTGCAAAATGTTTAACTGATTTGAACTAATTTGAGGAGCTGATAACATGACAAGATAATCTCAGGCTGTTGAAGATAAGTATGAGCGAACTGTACAAGAAGAGGGAAAAGAAATAGAGCAACTATTACATAAGAGAAAGACCCTTCTTGCTAGACAGGAGGAATTTATGAAGAAAATCAGGGATTTGGGTTCACTGCCATCAGATGCTTTTGACATGTAATTTACGGTCTTCCTGATTTATATCCACTTCTTATTTTCAACTCCTGTTTTGACTTAACAAAGGATGCTTTTCATATTGAATCTTGTATTTTCGAATGTTTTGTACTTGGTTTGTTATGATTGTGTGCATTTCTGTTTTTATTGTTAAATTATACTTTCTTTAGTATGTGCGACTGTTTTGACAAAAAATTAGACTACCCACTTGCATGACTAATCTGACACACGCAAAATCACACAAGATTGTTGGCGTATTTTGTACGGTTTTTATTTTTGAAGTAATTAGTTAACTGACCCAAAAAAAAGCAATGAAAACCACAATTATAATTATTTTTTGGTGTTATATTAAAAAAGAACTGAATGGTATTTGTTTTTCTTTTTGTCAATCAATGTAAAGTATATGTACTTAATGATATGCTTTGCAGGTTAATCTAGGGAAAAATTGTGATGAAGTTGTTATGGCTTTTATATATCTGAATGTAGGCTCTATTATGGTGAGCAAACTCCAGAAGCTTTGTGGGTAGTATAATCCTTCTAATGGATGAAATTTTCTAATCCTGGCAAGGTTTCACTTATATCTGCCAGAAAGATAGTCTCATGTGCATGAAGGTTTCAGATAATATGAGAATGCAACAACATTTTTATATATCAAATAAGATATTTAATATCAAATAAGTTAATTATGTTTTGCTAGATTAGTTTATCAATGTACTGAAGCCCTGATATGTTCTTTGAAATAAACTACGTGCAGGTATAAAAGGAAGAATATCAAAGAATTACAAAGAATGCTTCACAAGTGCAATGAACAATTACAGCAATTTAGCCACGTCAATAGAAAGGCACTTGATCAGTATATCAGTTTTACTGAACAACGAGAAGAACTACAAAAGAGGCAAGCCGAACTGGATGCAGGAGATGAGGTATGCACTAATTAATGAATTGATAATGTTGTTGTTATCCTTGTTTTTCGTACACTACATAGTGGTCCTTTAGAAATCCTCTGCATATCAGCCTCGATGCATATAAAACTGATGTGTATTTCATTAAAATAAAATTGTTGAGATAATTGGTTATGATCAAGTTTGAATAGTTGTCGTCCTTATTCAGTCTGCTTGTTTGTGTCAATGGGAGGAGAATTTAGGAAGGCATGGTAAAGAAATTTACTAATTCCATTTGGTGTTCATATGTTTGTAGAAAATTAGGGAGCTTATTACAGTATTGGACCAACGGAAAGATGAGTCTATTGAGCGCACATTCAAAGGAGTGGCTAGCCATTTCAAAAAGGTGTTTTCCGAGCTTGTGCAGGGTGGACATGGTTACTTAGTCATGATGAAGAAAAAGGTATATCGGTCATTTCTGTAATATTTTATCCACTGTTAGGTTGCATGTAGGATTCTAATCGTCATCATTCACCTAATCTTAAATGATTAGTTATATACAATTATGAATAGGAACATGCTTCCTATTTCGTCACTCAGCTTGTTATTATATGACTAATATTCAAGAATTATTGTGTACTGGCTTAATTATTAGTCGGGCTTCTGATCATATCACTGCTACATATTGTGGATATGAGTGGTCAAAATCATTTTTTTTGTTTGAGATCATCTTCTCTCGAGTAACATTGACCTTCTCTGTCTTAGTGATGGCCTCAGTGGTTGAAAGGACATACCTCCATCAGGAGGTCAGGTATTCAAACCCTGCTAACCACCCTAACTTTCTAATTTGGTTCTAACGGAGTCAGTCCACTTGCCTTGTAAAAAAAATGGGCCTTCTCTTGTTGGCCTTGGAGTTTCTGCCTCCATGATGTGGACATGTATCCCCAATTGTACTGTCAGTGGCAACGCTCATTCATCTTTTGTTGCTTCTTAGTCAAGCCCAAAGTGGTCATAGTTTTTAGTGGCTATAGCACATGTTGGGAAGGAAGGACATGGAGAAGTGTTTCACCTTTATTTGGACTGGATCAGTCTAGTAATACGTTAGCTTTGACTAGTCACTTGGTGTAAGTAGTTCATTTTCAACAGTGCATAAAGATTAAAAAAGAATGATTTCTATGACGAGGTGAATGGAAGTCTATTGAATTTGTTTAATTGTTTCAATTACTTGTTGACTACTATATAATTTGAAATGAAAGTGGTGTTGATCATTAGTTGTCATGGGTGGACGTCTGTTTCCAGTCAATTTTCGTTTAATCCATTCTTTCATCTGGATGGATTTATGTTGGAAATTTCTTTTGTTTCGCTAAGGATGGTGAACCTAATGATGATGATGACGAGGATGGACCACGCACAACAGATAAGGAGACTAGAATGGAGAAATATATTGGTGTGAAGGTGAAGGTATGTATCTTGAAACTTTTGTTTCCGAGTAAGCCATATGACCAGTTTGGATTGCTTTATCTTTATATTTCTTTATAATCGTTAGACGACTACTTGATGAGAATTGCCTATTCTTGTACATAAACGTTGAATATTTATTCTAGGATATTTATCATGACTGGTCCTTCAAAATTAATATCTTTCTGGTATATAGTACCTGATGATGTTAATCTGGCAGGTTTCTTTCACTGGCCAAGGAGAAACACAGTCAATGAAGCAGCTGTCAGGGGGTCAGAAAACTGTTGTGGCCCTTACCTTTATATTTGCTATTCAACGATGTGATCCAGCTCCTTTCTATTTATTTGATGAAATAGATGCTGCTTTGGATCCCCAGTATCGAACATCTGTTGGAAGTATCCTCTATGTTGCTACCTGCTTTTTATTTTATTTTTTGCCTTGCTAGTAAACTTTCTAGCTCTTACGATCTGGTATATGATCTTATCAGTCTGGTTGTTAAATCTGCACCTTTACTATCAAGATATTGCAAAAAACAAGGGCTGAAACACATGATTGATCTTAAGAATTATATCTGGTTTGTTTGCGAGAATATTATGGCTTAACTTTCACATATTGAATGATACCATGTTATATAATACGAATTAACAATTGAACATATTGAATTAGATATCATCTGATTGCATAATTGTTTTTATGCTTTCAATTCCTTTCTGCAAATTGGTTGTAATGCTTTTTCAGTGTTTGCCATTCCCTTTTTGATGTATCCTTTTTGTATGTTTTCCTTTGTTGGTTTTATGTGATTGTATGTTTTCCTTTGTTGGTTTTATGTAATTTACTTTATAATAAAAATGGTACTATAAATGTGTTACATTATTCCGTAGATATTGGTTAATGAAATGTAGGGATTTCTATCACTTGTGAACTTAACTGCATTCAAATAGATATGATACGGCTTCAGGCTGACACTGCAAATACTCAGTTTATTACCACCACATTCCGCCCAGAGCTGGTGAAAGTTGCAGATAAGATATATGCGGTAACACACAGGAACAGGGTTAGTCGTGTAGACGTTGTTTTAAAAGAAGCAGCTCTTGATTTCATTGAACATGATCAGACCCATCAATCGGATTAAAAGTTGCTGGTGTTAGATGTTTTACATATTTAGTGAAACCTGCGGATATAGTTTTGGTTTTAAGCGACGAACTTGTTTAGTTGTTTAATGTTGTACAGTCAGCCATAAAATCAAATGTAATTAGACTAAAATGTTGGCTTTGGAAAAGTTCTTTATTGAAATCTGTCTGGGATTAGTGGATGTAAGTTCTTGGATTTGTTCTCCGATTGGACATTTTCAATATGGTACTTTGTAGAGGATTGAAATTTTTTATGGTAATTTGGTATTTTATATTCGATTATTTTTGTAATTGAAGCCAGCTGTTTTTCCGAGCTGTATGCAGGTTGTGTTTATCAAGGCCATTGAAATGTAAAACTGCATATCATGTATTTATTAAGGTCATCATTCGTCTATGGGGCTAAACAAGTGATTGAGCTGGTACTCTTGATTGGGGAAGGGTTTTAACAGCCTGAGGCAGATAGATACTACATGGCGGTTGGAAACTAGTCTTTAAAGAGTAGGAAAGGTACTAAAGCATTAAAGTGATAAAACATATATTGTGTTAAAACAGAAAATGGACAGAGATTATTCTTGATACCAGTTTTAGTACAACAAAATAGAAGCTTTGTTGTAAATGAAATGGCTTATGCTTGAGTATTCTTCTGAAATGAAGTATACCTGAAAGCACGGCAAAATGTAACATGGTCTGAAGCATAACCCCAATAAACTTGAATGTAGCTTACTTTTTGGGTTGAGCTGGGGCAATAATCTTTGGAACAACAAAGCAGTCTGGTGGGTGATATTATTATAGTAGTTTTGCATGGTTACTGTGATTCAAAATCGAATTTCTTGTAGAAGTTTATTGCTTCCTAATTGTTAGTTTGCACATACAAGTAGATCTTGGAAATATTTTTCTTTGAGGCGGCTTCCAAAACATGATTCAGCAGTCTTGTTCCCGCAGAAACCCAGAGTGTTATAATCGACAATGAAAATGGCAATAGCCTAACCCACACACTTACAAAAAGCTGGCATGATAGGAATCACACTAGACAGCTACTAAATTTACATTAGACAATTCAAACATTTAACGAAAGGAAAATAATCTTCTGAAAGGTCTTACAGCTAATATTAGCTATAAGATCCGATAAATAACTAGCAAAGCGTATACAAGAGTACCCACTAATTCTTAAAATAACAAAACTTCCATTAAGATATTTAAGAGGAGGGCGATTTGCTTAAAGCTAATTGGACCTTACAACTATATTAATTGTAAGGCCTTACAGTAGATTACCACTCTTAAAACAAACTTCAAACCTTCTCGGTCACGGAAAATACAGTGTTTTATTAATGAAGACCTGATAATACTAGGTTTAAGTTTGGACCAGCCATAGTAGTTCCCAAATCAAATTCTTTACTATCCTAAAGTTGAAATACTGAACTCTCACAAAACAACAAGTCATTATTCGTATGGTCATACTACCTTCAATTTGGTCTTTGTTACTTTTAGCCTTAATCCATCTACAAGATTCAATAGAATTAGAAGATGGATCAAACACCATGATATTCCAATGTCCTCGACATGCGCTAGAGATGTCGTGCTATGAATAAATCAAATTTGAAAGTGATAAGACGACCCTTAGGGATTATGCAATGGAAGTAGAATTCAGTCAGACATTCTTGATAGTCTACAACTATTTCTAATGATCTATTTCTATGCAGGCGATGTTTAAAAGCAGACCTACAACTCAAGTATGTACTATTGATTTTTAGCCAAATGGGTCTGAGAATCGACACAAACTATATAGTCACGCTTCATCTAACATATAGTGCAAGAAAAATAGAATAGTTGTAAAAGTGGTCATTAAAATGAAATTGGACATTATCAAACCGAGCTAAAAGAAAATTAGAGAAATGGAACTTCAAAAACAAAAAAAGGGTATGAATAATGCGGCCCAATCCACAGCATGGGGCAAAAACACGGAGAGTCATTATATAAACCCGAATAACTCCCCCTTCTTTCGTCTCCAAGCGGCAAGCAATGGCGGCGACACATATATCACTGTAATAAGCTGCAAAGAGAAGCGAGTAATTTGGTTAGAAGACATCCATTGTGAAAACTTTTAAAGGTCCGAGAAACTTCTTTTCAAATGGACAGTGATTAGTTACTAATAATAGGAAGGAAACTTTGCGAAAAGTCAAAGATGAAAACCTCCCCGATAGAAACAAAAGGCCTCACCAGTAGGTAGAAGGAAACAGACTGCGGTGAAAATTCATCCCAAAATGTTTTTTAATAACAAACAATCACTACATCAAGCAAGCCTCTCAAGCACCTAAAAAAATTTCACACTTTCTCGATCAATGAAGCCAGGTATTACACCATGCATGCATGATATATCATCCCACATGAAAAGCCCTTGCCGCACATCACAAGGGGACATTTAATTGACATAATAATAAACCCTCTCAAATAAAATAAAAAAGCCACTCTCAACGTAAAAACTATCAACCCCGTAAAACTTTCACCCTCCCCTCTAAGCAGTACAGTTAACCATCAAACTGAACTTAAAATGCACAACATCAGAAAAAGAGAAAATGATCTATAGTCCTCCAATAATCTTATCTAACTCTGTATTATTTTTTGTTAAAAATATAGTTTATTTGATTGTTATTTTATTTCTAATTCTATATTCTTTTTTATTAAATTATAATTTGTATGATCTTTATTTTATTTAATCATTGGACAGAATCATTACATATACATTCTTGATCTTTTACAAAAAACATAATTTATCCACCATAATCAAATGCATTGTAAGGAAAAAATAATATTGTTATAAATTTTCATAAAAAAATTACTTGATAAAAATAAATTAGTTTGGAAAAAATTTCATAAAAACATATTTGGTAAAAAAAATTACAAATTAATGAAAAATAAATATTTTTGCCTTGATTTATCATAAATTTAAAAAAATTAATTCTCACAAGGATATTATATTATATAATGGTTGAGATCAGATCTACAATTACATTAAATTGTATAATATATTATTACTCATATGATCAATTAATTGTTCATTTTTAGAATTGTGTTAAAATTGAAAATTATTATAATTTATTATACAATTTTTTGAGTTTTAAATTATATACATGTTATAATAAAGAAATTATTACAATGAAGTTTTCATGAAAAAGTACTTAATAAAATTCAGACTTATATCTAAACACATTCTAAAATTAGATAACTAGTTGATAAAAAACCCAATATTTTTTATCCAGAGATAATACGTTTAAATCTATAAATTTTAATTTTATTAAAAAATAATTCAATAAAGTCAAAACAATTATACTTATCATCCTTGCAGTGCAGGAGTTATCATGCTAGAAAATTCATGAGCAGGATTATTATTATTATCAATATAAAAGAGCGTGGTCTTTAGTCCCATGATGAGTCTATGATTTTTTAAAGATTTTTTCTTAAATTTAGAAAATTTTAAAAGGAAAGTTATTTTAACCATTGGATTATTATAAATTTGATTAGATCTACAAAATTCGTAATAATAATCTAATTATAATTATGAATTAATCTCTTAGACGTCATGGGAAATTAACGTCAACAACTTTTATCGTATTTTCCAAAATAGGTCTTCCCATTCTAAGTTGGACACTTCAAGTTTTTTAGTTTCCGATACCCTACGTTCCCAAATTAACCAACTAGCGACTTTTCTTTATATTTATCTCCTTCCAAAGGTAAGATATCACAGCTGTGCAGGAACAACAACTACAAATGCATCATCCAAAGATAAAAGCTCATGGAAAAGAACTTTCTTGATGAATAAACAGGACACTAAATTGAAAGAATAGTAGTTATATAATTCCTCTAAAGATAAAAAGATAGCAATATTAATACATCTTATTCAACAACCATTTGAAGGCTTTGAAAAAAAAACATTCATTTCATGATGTTGTCCAATAATTTAGAAGGGTATATAATGATAATAAGATTAAAATTTCATCTTAATTTTTTATTCTATCAGAGTGCTTGCAATGGAAGGACATCCAGCCTAGAGACTGTTTTTACATCGATATACAGACCATTGATTTAATTAAGAAAGAAATCATTGACAAAAAATCTATGCTGCTAATCCCAACGTAGTTGGGGTACAGGGTTGGTGACAGTCTGCACACCAAATATAGTCTCTTATATAACAAAGATGGGAACAAAGAAATACAATTAGAAACAAGACAGAGAAAGGTGAATTTTTGCTAGCTGTCATTCCTCTGGGTTCAATAAGTAAAATATTAATCAACAAATGTTTTACCGAGATTATCCCAACACTGGCCATGGAAAGAAGAAAAAGATGATATTAGGCTCTTTACCAGCAGAAGAAGAAAATAGTTGCAAACCTTAATGTCCCCGCTCGAGTTCAGTGTGTCGCAGTTTTATCTCTAGAATCCACCAACCATTTCTGAACTTACGCAACTCTCCACCTTCGCAAACACCCACCTCTTTTACTACGCCAATATTGATATTTTCCTCATTCCCAGTCCCTCATACTGCATCTCGTCCCCTCACCAACAACCCCTTAAGCTCAACCTTCCTCTCCTTTGGCGTTGTCCTTTAAAAGGCACTTTCCAAGTCATCGTAAATAAGCAAGTGCATAGAATCAGCGCTTCACCAATAATCTTTACAAGAGCAAGAACCTTGTCTAAAATGGTGGAATCGGGTTCGGTCCCTGACAACTAGTGCTCTTCCATAAACCTCGGAGATAAATTTCATTGCCCTATGGCAATCTGTGCACATTCTAAGGTTCTTCACTACTCTAATTGTAGCACCTGGCCTTGAGTTAATTAATGCAAAAGCAACTGCCAGTTTTTCACTGTGCCAATAAATTGAATTTTCTTTTTCTTCCTCCCCTATATCAAGCAATACTTCTCCCGTGTCAGCAAAATATCCTGCCAACTTTATTTGTTCAAGAATTTCACCCAACTTTAAATAGATTTCATCTGACAGCGAGTGTGATCGATCTCCAGCAACAAATTCATGAACTGCACCATTCATCTCAATTAAACTACAACCTGGCAATTTTCTTATTCCCCTCTCCATCATCACCCTTCTCACCTTCCTAACATCTTCCCATTTATTGCAAACAGCATATATATTGGACAATAAAATATAAACAGCTCCATTTTCAGGTTCCAATTCAATAAGGCTTCTAGCTGCTATTTCCGCCAAGTTGACATTTTTGTGAACTCTACATGCACCAAGAAGAGCGCCCCAGACAATGGAGTTTGGTTTAATGGGCATATTCTGTATAAGCTCCATTGCTTCCTCCAACAAGCCAGCTCGGCCAAGAAGATCCACCATGCATCCATAATGAGCAACATTGGGCGAAATTCCATGCTGTAAATACATTTGGCAGAAAACATCTTTTCCTTTTTCTACCATCCCCTTGTGAGTACAAGCACTAAGAACACCAACATATGTCACTTCATCAGGTGTAACAGAATCGACAAGCATTTGATTGAACATATTTAAAGCCTTTTCTCCATGGCCATTGTTAGCTAAACCACAAATTATAGCTGTCCAGGTATACTTGTCCCTTTGGGGCATCTTTTCAAAGATTTCAAGCGCGCTTTCAATGCACCCACATTTGGAATACATATCAATCAAAGCATTTCCAACATATGCATCTGTTTTTATGTTGTTCTTCTCAATATAGACACGGATCCACTCCCCAACTTCAAGTGCTCCCAGTTGAGCAGAAGCTGTAAGAATACTGACCATGGTGTATTCATCAGGGCTAATATTTGCAGACTGCATTGCACGGAAAATCTCTAGAGCCTCTTTGAATTGGTTGGCACGCAAGTATCCATCAATCATCGCAGTCCATGAGACAAAATCTCTTTCAGGCATCCTATCAAAAATGTGCCGAGCCTGATCTGCCTGACCCAAGTTTGTGTAACCTGTAAGCATGGTCGTCCAAGAAATCACGTCCTTCACCTCCATATTGTTGAACAAACCCAGAGCAATCTCCATTTCCCCACAAGAAGCATACATATCTAACAATGCATTTCCCAGTATTACGTTGTTTTGCAACTCTTGCCCATCAACAAATCCGTGAACCAACTTCCCAAAT
>JAURVB010004023.1:0-28332 GCA_033002965.1 Piper betle
ACCCAGATTCCAGTTCATCTAAGAGCTAGATTATAAATGTTACAATTGAGGTAAATCATGTGTAAATCGGTTAATATGTAAGACTCGAATGAGAAAAATGGATCGAAACAACTTTTTGGCGTCCTAAAAATGGAAAACACTACTAAATTCACACTCAACACTCGAATAAATATTCATGAATACGCTTCCAAAGTAAATAAAAGAATAAAAGAAAACAATGGTGTGGTGTAGCACAATGGTGTGTGCAGCAATTATCTGTGCTTTCTGCCAAAGCCAACTCAACACACATGAATAAAATATAAATAATAATAATAATAATAATAATAATAATAATAATAATAATAATAATAATCATAATAATAATCATAATAATAATAATAATAATAATCATAATAATAATCATAATAATAATAATCAGAAAAATGTTACCAATGAATGACACTGGTCCGAAAAATATCTAGTATAAATTAGCAAGCGGAATCTGAAATTCCACAATGAAGAAAAACTATATATAATCTCCATGGAAACTCTTAAAGGGCATCTACCGAGGAGCCATCAAGCTGCAGACTCGATAGCATCCCAAACTAAACTAGTTGTTATGCAACTCTCGACAAATGCCTATCTTGGCAATAACTGGTCCCACTCTCGGGAAAAAACACATATCTTAAGCCCTCTCCAAACCTCCATATAACTCATGGATAAGAGTACAATGGTCAATAACTCTCACGCTGTTGCCTTCAATACCCTCTAATACCACAAGTCTAGACATGTGCTATACATAGCAGTCCCCATCTAGTCCACGTCTCTCCTTGTAACAACCAGCGCTAGCCGGTCGAGGGTTACCCAAAAATATGGAGGATATAAAAATAAAAAGGCTTAAGTATAATTGAATGAAAATGATAAAATATAAAATTCAAATATCTCTAAGAATTTATTAACCATAAAATAAATCATGTTATATTAAATATAACATGCAACAATAACATAAGGTAAACTAACTATGCAACAACAATGTCCCACAGACTTCGAACTGTTTCCCATAGTCACAATTATAACTCAAATAATGTAAAGAAGAAATCCAAATTTATTCATCATTTCTTCCAACCTGGGTTGGTAAGGGAACCACTGACCACACCCTTAAGCATCAGTTTGAAGTTGCTTACCCGCGGTCACAAAACCGCGCTAGTGGATAAAGCCACTAAGTCGCATAACTACATGAAACAAGTCAATATATTCCATATCATTATTTATTAAATCTTTTAGTGATTATGAGCCTATGCTGAGCTCCTATTAAGCCGAGAGGGGTGGCAGCCCCATCCAGCTGTAATCCCATGTATGCGCGCATACACTCTACGTGGCCCACAACCTATAGTTACCGATATTTGCCATTGACTCACCCTCTTGGTATCATAAGTGTATAATGAGTCATCTTGCACCATTGTGTCCTATCACCCCTTTCAGCATGGGGGCAGGTATTTTATTTTTCAAATAATTTTAAAGGTGCGGCCCCGTGTCGGACTGAGTCAATTCCTTGACCTCGGTTGCGCTCATTATATGGTGGTTGAATCTAGGCTCAGGTTGACCAGGGATATTTTAAGTAGTTATATGGACCTCAAATCACAACACAGCTGAACTAATGCGTGAGCAGCAAAAGTAGACTCTAGTCTAAGGAGAAAAAACTAGATTAGATCCTACTCAATAAGATCTAAACGAATATCATGAATGCGACGTGAAATACACACACCAAGGAAAAATAATGAATTTATACAAGTTAATTAATAATTAATTTATCAATCCATAAATATACAATCATATTAAAGCTTAAACCACCCAAAAGTTAATAATCATTTAATTCAAATCATAACCCGCCATCGAATATCTATAGCCAAATATTTACTGATCTTTTCATAAACACAACAATTTATTGACTTATTAGCATATATTTAATTACTTGGTTTATATCACCCCTTATAGCAAATGATTTATCAGACTTATTAATTTAAGTCCACCCTTGGACATTTTAAATAAATTATTTAAATTACAATTCACTAGCTGACGATAAATAATTGCTACTTACTAGCATCTATATAATTACTAAAATAAATATATTTTCATTCAAGACGACAATCACTTACATGAGGAAATATGTTAAGATTACCGTGTGCGGGATCAAAATCACAATTAAGATTTTTAATTAATATTAGTATTTAACAGTAATTTAGCATGTAACAAATACTTATTTCATTAACAATAATTTGGGTATACCTAGACTAATTGATTAACCTTTTTACTTATTTCGAAATATTTACCTGGCCATTAATTAACCCATTCCATTATTAAAAATAATTTGTGTTATCATAATTTAAGGATTACATTTGTAAAATTATTTTAAATTAATTGCAAACGAAATGTTTGAAATTTATTTATTTTAAGCTTGCTATTATAGTCCAACACTTAAGGCTGGGCAGTGCTCTGACCGATTGAACTACAATCCCAGGAAACCTTAAATTGATCAATTATTAAAATAATTAACTTTATATATTTTGTTCTTAATGTTAAGCCTTGAATAAAGTTTGATAATAATTCTATCATGATTGACATATTAATCACATAATATTTATTTTAAACAAGATAAAGATGCTAACCTTATTTTATAAATTCCTTATAATATTATATATAGTTAATTTATTAATAAAGATGAAATAAACCACAAATACTAATTATATTATACAAAGATAAATAGTGATTTAATCAATCCATTAGCGACAATACAAGGTTGGAAATTTAATTAATAGTTAACCAATAATGGTTACAATTTTGTATGACTTATACAGTTAAATCCAACAACAACATTTTTAATATCTTAACTAAATAATATCAAGTTTTATAATTTATTTAAAACTATCATTCATTTATTACTCTGCTAATTAACACCAATATAGTGACAGAATTAAATAAACTAATTACTAACGAATAGAAAAGGAATAGTTGGGGGAGAAAATCATGCAAAGCAAAGGTCGTGCTTCACAGGGGAGAAAAATCGTGCAAAGCAAAGGTCGTACTTCACAGTACACCAAGGCGTGCATGCACTCACCACCATGTGCATGAGAAGAAATTTCCTCACCAATCCTAGACTGCTACACTTGATACCCAAACAATCATTACAACTTGTATGAAAATTTTTAGAACACCTATATATGCTATATGTATGCATGTGACCTGATCTATATCTAGGTAAAAATGAAGAATGCAGCAAGAAGAGGTACTTTGTAAAGAGGGTGGCGACGGTGTTAGGACGGGACGACCCATAATAAGTGTATATTTATATGATGTAAAACCCCAACTTTGGGTTACGATTTTACCCGATTGTAATTTTTCCCAATTCGGGTTAATATTGAGTTGGTTCAAATGAGCTTGAGCTAGACAAGTTTTTAGACTCTGAGTATGGGCCTAGATAGCCGTACGAGCATGTTATAGTGGTTGAGAATGCCCGACATGCGTATGATAGTTTCAGTTATGTTACAGCTGAACATGAGTTATTAATGTATACATGAGGTATACATATTATTTTTATGATTTAGCCAGGGTTTTAGGCGTAGATCTAGGCCGTTGCAGCATTTAGTAGCCATGACATATTTTCAGGGTATCTCATTTACATGCATCATAGGGATTTTAAATCACCGGCTTGTGCCCCTATGGGCCCATCTTGATTGAGGTCACTAGAGTCACTTTTAGGACGCGAGTCAATTTTGACTTTGGACGATCTCGATCAGAGCTTTCCTGCCACAAGTTGTCAACTGTCCAGATCATGCAATGTGGCAAGATTTGAGCAGTACACTCATCCTTAACTTCACCCATTTATTTCCAGAGATTTCCTATGATTTTGAGGATTTTCACCTTCGTATTGTGACCACTTTGGTTCGCCGCCAGCGAGACCCCGACTCTCCTCCCGCCACTAGATCAGTATGGTCATGACCTCCTTGTTGCTAGCTACCAGTCTGTACCCACCATCGCCACAAGCTGACAGCCGCCACCACCCATTTAGACCATTTTCAGGTGCTGGCATGTGACCCACGGCAAAGCTGACTACCCCGATACTTTCCCTAGTCGAGATCTTCCATTTGAGACTGACACCAACCTTCATCGTGGTTGCAATCGTCGCCGGCGACTCACACTTGCCCGACGGCATTTTCCATTCTTTCCGACCATTTTCTTGCTAGCCACCAGCCTGATACCACCGATCATTAGCCTAGATAGCTTCCTTACTCGAAGGCCAATCTTTTGAGACCACCCATTACCACCGCCGTGACCGCGATTGCCATTGGCGACGTTGCCGCACCTGGTAGTGATACCGCTACTTCTCGGTCATTTTCCTGCCAGCCAATGGCCAGACTGCCCCGGTCGTCACCACCAGCACCTTAGCCTTGATGCCCCTTGTCAATCCCGACTAGTCAGCAGTTGGCTTTTTCAGGTAAAGGGCACCCCCCCTCCCCCTGCGTCCGGCCCGTTTGCTCGTGTAGTGTCTGACTACCCACGTTCGCATCTACTTGACTATGCCTAGGTCCACCAGCCTGCCAGTCCAAGCCCGTGTCCATGTCGGCCTAGTCAACCAAACCCATTTTTGAGTTAACCCAAACCGAGTTGGTTCAGCCGATTCAACTCGGTCCGGTTCAACTCATTTTCAGACCGTTTTTGTCTTTTCTTGCACCATTTTCTGTAATTCGAGAACCTTTATATTAGTTTAGATGCATATTTACATGATTTAGCATGTTTGGATATTATGATTACTCTTCTTTATTTATTATTATATATATATTATTATTATTATTATTATTATTCATTTCTTATTATTCGTGTGTTTATTGATTATAATGCATGTTTATATGATTACTTATTATTATTAATGATATATATATTTATTAATATTAAATCTTATTTATGTTTACTAAATTGTGTGTGTGTGTGTGCATATGTATATATATATATCTATTCTGCTTGTTCGCGTGTATGTCATTATTTATTTGTTTATTGAATAATTAATTATTTAATTATTTAATATTTTAATTATTTATATGTTTAGTAGCACGAGTATATATGATATTTACTCGTGTTTAGCCATACATTTATATAGTATAATTATATTATTATTTTATGATTAGACAATTATTATTGTCATGTCTTTTCTATTAGGATGTACTAATGATGTGAGCACACCACGAGCATGAATCATATATAGATGTTAGTATTTTACTTAATAGTGGGTCTTGATGTAGGTTTTGGAGTCCGAGCTCACTGTAGATGTGGAGACGCGCTTGGAGTTTAGACCACAGGTCCATAGGACTCTTTTGTTTGATCTCTACTTAAATCCCAGCGTGTTGAGTTTAATCGTGTTTTAGACATAGGACGACATCGGCGGTGTTTCATTGGATCCTTCCGATGTCGGGTCATTTAGCCATATTTTTTACACATGTTTAATAAAACTATAAGGATGAGATCCCTTGTTGGTTTTCAAACTGAAGCTCTAGAAATATATGGTACAAGCTTCTTCCCTAAACCTATTATATAAGTATGTGGATTTTTATGGAATTCACGAATAAGAGAGTGAGCGGTATGGAGATATTTATGGATCACACTAGTACTCCTTTAAACCTTGAGGTAGTGTGGTGTATGAGGGTATTTGTAACGCAACACATTTCCAGAATATGTTGAACTAACTTAATAGTTCTTTTTGTCACTTGAGTACCATGGTGGGTATAATATGAAGGACGTGAGGGCGTAAGCATTGTATGTATGAATTGGAATATTAGCCGTGCATGCAATCCGACACTTGTTTAAGTATGTTTGCTTACCGCCTTGTGTGAGGTAATTATGAAGTTTCTTATGTTTCCGTGGGTAATGGAATACCCATTTACTAGTTTGTACTAATTATTTTTCAGACCAGTAACATTTGTTACTGATGTTTTTCATGTTATATATGTAGGTCTTGCAATCCTAAGTTGACTTTGGTGGGAGGACAGATAAATGATACACACACTTGAGCTTAGGGCAATTATTTTGTTTCTTAGTTTTATTTATGTTTGATGTATTTTGACTCTAATTTAACAATGTCTTCCATTCTCATGACACCAAGCAGGTTGTTTTGATCTATTTTATTGATTGATGTCTTACCGACCAACAACTTTAAGCATGACTCGACTCGATCGTAACATTTTTTATTCTGTTCTTAGGTTAACCAAAATCTGGGTGTTATGGTTTGGTATTAGAGCCATGTCTTGGTCGATTGAGATGGAAGACTTTTGTTTTAAGTCAAGTGTGTGGAGTGGTCCTTAGCCAAGTCGACAGGTATTTCCTTTGGTATTTTCTTAGTGTTTCAGATTTTTGCTCAGTCAAATCTAAGTAATGCATGGTTCAATGTTTATAGAAGTTATGAGAAATTATGAGATCATGGTTTAGTAGACACTAGCTTGGATCTCACTAGAATATCATGATAAGCTCAAGGACACATCTTTCCTTTTATCGTGCCATAGATTTGAATGACGTAAGAGTGTCCACATGCTTAGATAGTTGAGGTTGAGTTGGATGGTGACCGGGAGTACCAAGAATTTTGGCAACATGCATTGTAGCACTTGCCCGTCTTTCGCATATCACCACATCAGTCCTTTCTTAGGACATGGTGCACATTGTGTGATTGAGTCAATAGAGATGACACCACTGGAGAGCTTGCAGTATGAAGATACTCACGTAGTTACATGATACATGAGCGTGGACCACCGAGTGCCTTAAATAGATCCATTAGGCATAGTTCGAGGTTTACATTGGGGAACATAGACCTTCAGATAGATCCTTGTGGATGGAGGATGTGACTAGGCCAGCAGATATACTTAAGCACTTGGAACACTTGGAGCACAGATGAGAGTTTGGGCAGATGACTTGGATAGACCATTTCTAGGAAATAATAGTGGATGAAGATGAGTAGCGAGGTGGATCTATAGTCCCATGGGCACTTCACCATCCCCCCTCTTCTAGTAGTGTGTGTTTGTCCCAACACTATTGTTGGCCGCTCTTCAATAGATAAAGGGAGGAAAACATATTGAGAATGAGCAAGATTACATTTGACCATTGATTTAAATGGTTGACTTGATTTCACTCAATCTTCCAAGGCCAGATGAATGATTGCTATTGAGAACCAATTCCTGCTTATGGGAATAGTTACTCCAGATTCCAAGAGACTAGTGTGGGCTTTACATTATTTTTCCAACGTACGTGTCACCACTAAGATCTAGATCTCTCCATATTAGATACACATGGTTGAATAACTTGAGGCAAGCTGATAGCAACTACCTTTGAGGAGATAGACACATGGAGATAAATATGTCAGAGATAGTAATAGGTTCACGACGTACATGATCAGTGACTAGGCTTCATCACCTGGATAGCACAACAGCCTTCAGAGTAGCACAACCACCATCCGATTTGCACAACCACCATTCGAGTTACCCAACCACCGTCCGATGTTGCCCAACCACCAATTGTAATGTACTACCACTGACTGAATAACACTACCACTAACCATGATGCACTACCATCGTCTCTGATGCACAACCACTACCCATATATTGTACTATCGCCGACCAAGTGGAGCCGTTATTATGGAAGTATAGGCCAAATAGTTACCCCACCCTGCAGGAGCTCAACTACTCGAGGATGTTCTTAGTATTGCATAGTGACCACATGTTATAGTTTCAGAGCAGAGTAGGGTCAGAGATTGAGGACAAGATATAGCTATGGTAACATCAGCTAGACAGAGGAAAGTTAGGTGTATTGGAGTTATTCTAATGTGATGGTCACATGATTGACTTTACTAGCTATCTTGCATACCATTGCCTTGATCTGACATCCTTATGTCAAATGAGTATTGCAAGATAGTATTAATGACAATCTTATAGGAATCACCAGATAGTATTAGTATGTCTTTTAGGGATGTATATGGATAGAGTCTGAGAACAAGGCAGTGTGACCTCCAGATGAGATGGTAACATTGGTCAAGTTGTTCAGTCAGCATGACAGCAAGTGTATGAGTTAGAGCCAGGGTATACAGAGCAAATGATTAGTAGATGGTTAGACATGTAGTGTGACCTTAGCTAGCGAGAGGAGTTTGACCCTTATTTAAATTTTGGCATATATGATGGGTTTAGTGAGGAAGCCTCCATTCGGGAGATAGTGTTTTCCTTGTGCTTCGCCAGCATGATTAGGTCCTTACCTTGAGACATAGGATTTAGCCTTTGCCCTGAGTATAGGAGGTACCTTCGTAGTATTGTTTAGGGCTTACTGTGTAGGTAGCCGATGATAGACCAGTTTGGAGGAGATAACTTCATCCCATCTTGGGAGTGACACAGATAAGGACTTCAATCAGACCAGACCATGCTGACCAGATAGAAGGTACACCAGTGTATGCTTATCCTTAATTGATAGCTTTGCTTGAGAGTCTATCACAACGGTAGTAGTCATGTGAGTCAAGATTAGTGCTATAAATTAGTACGAGATGGCAGGTCACACACCATTGAAGAAAGGATGAGACACATGTTAAAACCTCACTATGAGTCCCCGTAGACTCGAGGAGAGATAGTGATTCTTTGGGTTGTTTGAACCCCATCCATTTAGATGTGCGTGCTAGTACGATATCAAGAAACACATGCCTACTATTAGTTGATTGAACTAGAGCCATTTAGGAGCTGTCTCTTAGGCTCATCATTGATTGGCTATTCCATAGGATGGCCACTTGTGGCAGAGTCCAATCATGATGATCTTAGAGACACATCCATGGATCTACCTATAGTTTTAAGCCATCCAGTATCCTATACAGAGTTTTTATTACCATGATGACTTGCACAATTACCTCAACACCACCACAGATAGAGTGATGTACATACCTCAGTAGAATTTTTTTAGCTTAGTGTACTCTCCCAGCACACATGAGGTCAAACCATGTGAGGATGAGACACGTAGTTAGAGTCCTAGAGGAGTGACACCAATTTTTCACGAGAGATCTAGTCTCTTTCCATGTGACCAGAGATGTCGATAGAGCTACGCCTTTACTCAAGTATTTTTACACTTTCTCCATCTAGATATATTAGTCCTACCATCAGTTTACTCGATGTTTGAGATGATCAGACATTGAGTAGTGCATGTATCACAGACCAGATGCAGACTCCACAGTAACATGCAAAGTATGTTTTCATACTTCTTGAGACACGCTGCACATGTACAGGTGCTCTCGCCTTCATTCCATCACAGAGAGTCCCTTCAACAGTAGTTAGAGGTTGTATAGATAGTTATGAGAGCCATAGTACACAGTAGAGTTCTCGCAACTGTCCTTGTTCTATTATAGAACAAAGTGAGATATTTGATTTAGGACTAAGTTAGCTAGGACCTAGTGAGTGGTCCAGTTCCTCTTCCAGGGACACCTGAGTGTTTGACTTAGACTGGCGACAATGAGCCATACAACTCATTAGCTTATACCTTTATTTGGTACTAGAGTCCACCATATGCTAGCAGGACCCGTAGGGCACCCTAGTATAGTCGTAGGATCTAGAACAGAGTGCCCTATGGGTACACGTAGTTGACCTATCACATTGATGAGGATCAGGGAGACATGGGTAGATGTTAGGCCACATACCTCGCACCAATATAGTTTTTCATGATGTAGGTCAAACTAGTACCCTGCAGTACTTTAGAGTACTTGCTCCACTACCCAGTAAACCCTTAGGGGTGAGCTTAGGGTTTTCTCCATAGTTTGCAGTGACCCTAGGAGCTAGTCCAGTAGATGACTCAAGCATGTATGATCAATCCAGTGAGACGATTTAAGCATATATGGTCAGTCCAGACTGATGATTCCCGCTTGTGTGGCATGTTTAACCAGATAATTTGATCACATATAGTCTGTCCAAGCATATTATTAAGGAGCTAGTGAGCTTCATTAGTGTTCAGAGTTTCAGCTTCATGTTGGTCTGTTTAGGCCATGTACAGCTAGCTTTCAAGGGAGAGCTACCAGTTTGCCAGCAAGATAACATCTTCAGTTGAGTCCTTTGACTGTAGTTGATGTGATAAATTCCAAGGATGGAATTTTTATAAGGACGAGATGTTGTAAAACCCCAACTTCGGGCTACGGTTTTAACTGATTATAATTTTTCTCTGTTTGGGTTAGTGTCGAGTTGGTTCGAATGACCTCGAGCCAGAACCAGTTTTCAGACTATAAGTATGGGCCCAAATGGCCTTATGAGCATGTTATAGTGGTTGGGTATGTCCGACATGCGTATGATAGTCTCAGTTATGATACAACAGAACATGAGTTATTAATGTATACATGAGGTATATATATGATTTTTATGAGTTAGCCAGATCTAGGCCATTGCACCATTTAGTAGCCATTTTAGATTTTTAGGGTATCTCATTTACATGTATCATAGGGATTTTAAATCAATGCATTGTGCCCATGTGGGCCCAGCTTAATTGAGTTCAAGGTGCGAGGCCCATTTATCCTTCTTGCATTGATTCCTGCCTATAAAGGTACTTTTAGGACTCCAGTTAGTTTTGACTTTGGAGGATCTCGATCCGAGCTTTCCATCCATATGTATATTGCATATACCATAGGTGGGCCCTGCTAGGGCACGAATTGTCAAACGTACAGATCGTGCCATGTTGCAAGATCTAAGCCGTACACTCATCCGTAGCTTCACCAATTTATTTCCAGAGATTTCCTATGATTTTGAGGACTTTCACCTTCACGTCGAAGGGCACTTGGCTCGTCCCCAGCGAGATCCTGACCCTCCTCCAACCACCGGATCGGTATGATCATGACTACCTCGTAGTTGGCTATCAGTCTGTACCCACCATCGCCAACAGTGCCACCAGTGATGGCCATTTTGGAGTTGTTTTCCACTGCTGCCACCACCCATTAGGGCCATTTTCTAGAGCCCACGAGTGTCCTCTACCAAGCCTGACCACCTCGACAGTTTCCCCTAGTCAAGATCTTTTGATTAAGACTGACACTGACCTCAACCGTGACAGCAATTGCCACCACCGACTCCACACTTGCCGATGGCATTTTCCATCGTTTCTGATCATTTTCCAGCCAACCACTGGCTGGAAACCACCGATCGTCAACCTAGACAACTTCCTCAATCGACAGCCAATCTTTTGAGACCACCCACAACCACCGCCGCGGCCGCGATTGCAACTGGCGACATCGTTGCACCTGGAGGCAATACCGCCACTTCGTAGTTATTTCCCAGCTAGACAGTGGCCAGACTCTGCCGATCGTCACTACTAGCATCTCCGCCTTGACGCCCCACGTCGATCCTGACAGACGGCAACCCCAGCTGGGTTGCCATCTGTGTTTTGCAAATAGAATTTTCCATATCGACATTCGAGGCGAAATATTTGGTTTGCCATGTTGATGGAAAATGATATAGGCATTTCTTTTTGATGAGTCTGGGCCTTTCTTCAAGCCTACCTAATATAAATTATCCTCTGTACACAATTTCATGGCCTTTATTATACATATTTGTTTGATTACCCTTATTTTAGCCTTGGCCTTTTTATTGAAAATATATCTTGCTGCTTGAGTCCTAGCACCCTAGTGTTTTGAATTCGTTCTAAATTCTAACAGGGATGAAACTTTGAGTAGTATAGAGGGAAGGCATTTCTTGTCATAGAGCGGTGATTAAGTAGATAATGTGGATTTTATTGGTACTTTGCTTTGTAAAAAAAAAAAGAAAAAAGAAAAAAAGAAGAAAAGAAAAAGATGAGGCAATGATCCTCCACCAGTAAATACAAGATGAAGCAAGAGTCTTCCACTGGTTTGAAAGAAAAGAGAAAAGAAAAAACAATAGGTAGTCAATGGAAAATCAAAGCAAAGTTAGTTCTTATATTGGGTCAACTCAATACTACATTTAAGGAAGTTTGTGTCATATTGCTGTTTGGGGATTTGTTGTACATGTATGTCAGGATTTAGAAAGGATTTTTAATTCTAGGGTGCATATTAGCCTCTGATTTTTCTATCTTGTTTATCCTATTTTTGGTCCCTAGCCCCTGGCCCCGTTACAACCTATAAAGACCTATTGATTCCATTAATTTGGCATTACCTACATTAGTGGAGATGGGAGCGAAAGGTAAACATATTTAAGCATGTGCTTGATTGTATTCTCTTGGTTGCAGATGAGAATGATAAGCCAATGGACTATCACACACACACAGAGAGCTTTCTTTTGGATGTGATTGATGAAAGGGAATTTTTGATTTGATTGACATCTTGTTGACTCTTGATAGGTTTGATTAAGAATCATATGAGAACATAATGGGGACTAAGTATTTTTGTGTAGTAAAATTTTCTTTGTTATGATATTTTGCTCGGGACACGCAAAAGTTTAAGTTTGGGGGTGTGTTAAGTGTTTAAAATATATAATATTTACCCATGTTTTTAATATGATTTTGTACTTCCCGAGTATAAACATTATTAATTAAGTAATATTTTACTTTATTATTTTAGTTAATTAATATTTTATTATATATGCTTAACTTTGATGTTTTAATGCAGAAAAAGATGAATAAATTAAGCTTTGGATTTGATTGGTCATGACACTTGGCCCCACCCAATGGCTACAATTTATGGTGTTCAATGGAGTCGAACAGTTGGAAACTTAAAGGGACATTATAATTAATTAGATTACGTCGATTTGTGAACACCCTCTTCGAATTCTTGTATCTCCACTTCTATATAAAGGGGTGGTCATTTGTTGTTGATCATATCTCATCTCTTGGCTTCGGAGTGTAGTGAAAGTAGTAGTTTTAGTTTTTGTAATTTCTTTCTCTTTCATAATAAAAGTTAGTTTCTTCTTTATATTGTTTTTCTTTATATTTTTTATTTATGGAGTAGTCTTATATTTCGTTCTAGAGAAGAATGGAACTTAACATGATTTAATTGAATTTATTTCAAGCTCTTACTCTTTTATTCAATCGGATTGTTTGAATTATCATATTCTTAATGCTAAGAATAGATTGATCACCTATTTCTTAGATCATGAGGTTTAATTAGATTTCGGGAGAAATTAATTAGATTAGTCATTGATAATTCATCATACGACGAGTCTTTTGACTTGTTTGTCGTTGTGGTCGGAAGATACACAACACCGTATGCGATTGTAAGGCAATTCTTAATGCATTATTTTGTTGATTAATCAATTATCACCGGGAGGTAGAAATTGAGGCAAAATAATAGAAGCATGAAGGAGCGGGAGCCACCATGTCATATAATTATCCTAGATCGACAATCCGAGGGAATAAAAGATAAGAGTAAGATTTGATGAAGATTAAATTCATGTTAAGGGAAATTCGACTCTAGAACGAGTTTTATAATTTTGACTTCGCTTTTAATTTAAAGTTATTACTTAGATTTAGTTAAGTTAGTTATTTTTGTTTTGCTCTTCATTTTATTTTCTTTAATTAATTATAGGAAATTCATCTCCCTGTGGGACGATACTCGAATTTATCATTATATTACTTGTTTCGACCGTGTATACTTGCATGCCACTGAAAATATTCTAACAAGTTTTTGGCGCCGTTGCCGGGGAGATCGAATTTTCTTAATTAATTTAGGATTAGAATTTTGAGTAGTTTTCTTTTCTTTTTAGATTTTAGTGTCTGATTATATTTAAAAAAAAGAAAAATAAACTATATCATTGTCTTCTTCCTTGCTATTATTTATTGTTATCATTTGTTTATGCATAGATTAGTGCGGTCACCCTTGTCTTCTTGTGATCCAAAGATTGAAAGGACTTTGAGAAACTTGTGTGCTGCTGGAAGAAGAGCATAAGAACCAATAGAGGAAGAAGCCATGCATTCATGGAGGACTACCAGAGTTTTAGAATTAGATGCACTTACTGCTTTATCTGCTCAGGTCAGTGCTTTAACTAATCAAGTTCAAATTCTTAATATACAGAGACAGGTTAAGGCTGTAGAACCAAGGTGTGAATGGTGTGGACAAGGACATTTTACAGGTCAATGTGCAACAGATCAAGTTAACTACGTAGGCAACTTTAATATGGAACAACAATCCCTATTCCAACACCTACAATGCGGGCTGGTGCAATAACCCCAATTTTTCATGGAATAATTCTTCACAATCGGTTGTTGTCCCCAATAATCCACCACCACCATCACAGCATTATCAACCTCCTTCACTTTCTTTTCAGCAACAACAACAACCAGATTTGATCCAAATGTTCAATTCCATGCAACAAACTCATAGCAACAATTTATGCAGAATCAGCAACAACAACAACAACAGTTTATGCAACAAGTTATGGTGCAATTAAACAAGGAACCAAGTGAGCGACCCAAGGGTGTACTTCCTAGCCAACCAGAACAACCAAGGAATGATGGTCAAGAGCATTGCAAAGCTATAACAACCCAGAGTGGTATTACTTTACAGGAACCAGTTCAGCCCAATGAAGTTAAGGAAAAAGATGAAAAACCAAATAACGAAAATGAACTCAATACATTGGTTAGCTTACTCGGATGCAAAGGGGATCAGTTTAGTAATTCATTACATAAATCCATAAATTCTCTTTGTGAAGAAGATATTGATGTGGATGAGATGGTTAAAGTATTAGATTCACAACCAATTTTGCCTCAACGATTCAAAGTTATGGAAACCTTAGATCTACCATTCCACAGATTGCTGCCATCAGTTGAAGTACCACTTATTTTAGAGCTAAAGCAACTTCCAAAACATCTCAGGTATATTTTCTTAGGGCTTGATGACACTCTTCCTATTATTATATCTTCAGAGCTAACTATATTGCAGAAAGAGAAGCTGATTAGAATACTAAAAGATCACAAGTCAGCTATTGCTTGGACTATAGCAGACAAACATGGCATCTGGTGTGGTTGCTGGTCATTTTCTCCTGGACAAAAGTTTTTTCCACATGGTGCAATTGAAATTAAGACTGAACAAGGGGATCGATCATTTAAAGTCAATAAAGCATGGGTCAAGTCCAAATTCAGTTATTCATGATAATCATCCACCGACTAATTGATATGAGGGAGTTCTCTTTCACTTCTTTTTCTTTATTTTTATTTTTGAGGACAATGTTTAGTTTAAGTTTGGGGGTGATGCCTTAATTTTATGCATATTGTTCATGCTTGACTCATGTTTAGATTTAGATATACATATATATAGTAGTAGTTTAGTATAAAAATTTTATTATGCAATAGTATTTTAGTCTCTTGGTTCAATGATAGATACATGTGAATTAGTCTTACCTTTCTTGGGAAAACTTGATTAATTGATATGAGGGATGAACTGAGTAAAAGATTACATTTGAGAGTTGGTTCTCTACCTTATATTATTTTCACAATCCTTTGGTTTAGATGATTTCAATGAATGTTTTGCAATAAGGATTGTACATGATGGTCATGACTTTTAGAATTTGCCCTAGCGACTTTCGAGGCGAAATATTTGGTTTGCCATGTTGATGGAAAATGATATAGGCATTTCTTTTTGATGAGTCTGGGCCTTTCTTCAAGCCTACCTAATATAAATTATCCTTTGTACACAATTTCATGGCCTTTATTATACATATTTGTTTGATTACCCTTATTTTAGCCTTGGCCTTTTTATTGAAAATATATCTTGCTGCTTGAGTCCTAGCACCCTAGTGTTTTGAATTCGTTCTAAATTCTAACAGGGATGAAACTTTGAGTAGTATAGGGGGAAGGCATTTCTTGTTATAGAGCGGTGATTGAGTAGATAGTGTGGATTTTATTGGTACTTTGCTTTGTAAAAAAAAAAAAAGAAGAAAAAAAAGAAGAAAAGAAAAAGATGAGGCAATGATCCTCCACCAGTAAATACAAGATGAAGCAAGAGTCTTCCACTGGTTTGAAAGAAAAGAAAAAAGAAGAAACAACAGGTAGTCAATGGAAAATCAAAGCAAAGTTAGTTCTTATATTGGGTCAACTCGATACTACATTTAAGGAAGTTTGTGTCATATTGCTTGGGGATTTGTTAGTACATGTATGTTAGGATTTAGAAAGGATTTTTAATTCTAGGGTGCATATTAGCCTCTGATTTTTCTATCTTATTTATCCTATTTTTGGTCCCTAGCCCCTGGCCCCGTTACAACCTATAAAGACCTATTGATTCCATTAATTGGCATTACCTACATTAGTGGAGATGGGAGCGAAAGGTAAACATATTTAAGCATGTACTTGATTGTATTCTCTTGGTTGCAGATGAGAATGATAAGCCAATGGACTATCACACACACACGAGAGAGCTTTCTTTTGGATGTGATTGATGAAAGGGAATTTCTGATTTGATTGACATCTTGTTGACTCTTGAGGGTTTGATTGAGAATCATATGAGAACATAATGGGGACTAAGTATTTTTGTGTAGTAAAATTTTCTTTGTTATGATATTTTGCTCGGGACGCGCAAAAGTTTAAGTTTGGGGGTGTGTTAAGTGTTTAAAATATATAATATTTACCCATGTTTTTAATATGATTTTGTACTTCCCGGGTATAAACATTATTAATTAAGTAATATTTTACTTTATTATTTTAGTTAATTAATATTTTATTATATATGCTTAATTTTGGTGTTTCAATGCAGAAAAAGATGAATAAATTAAGCTTTGGATTTGATTGGTCATGACACTTGGCCCCACCCAATGGCTACAAGTTATGGTGTTCAATGGAGTCGAACAGTTGGAAACTTGAAGGGACATTATAATTAATTAGATTACGTCGATTTGTGAACACCCTCTTCGAATTCTTGTATCTCCACTTCTATATAAAGGGGTGGTCATTTGTTGTTGATCATATCTCATCTCTTGGCTTCAGAGTGTAGTGAAAGTAGTAGTTTTAGTTTTTGTAATTTCTTTCTCTTTCATAATAAAAATTAGTTTCTTCTTTATATTGTTTTCTTATATCTTTTTATTATGGAGTAGTCTTATTATTTCGTTCTAGAGAAGAATGGAACTTAACATGATTTAATTGAATTTATTTCAAGCTCTTACTCTTTTATTCAATCGGATTGTTTGAATTATCATATTCTTAATGCTAAGAATAGATTGATCACCTATTTCTTAGATCATGAGGTTTAATTAGATTTCGGGAGAAATTAATTAGATTAGTCATTGATAATTCATCATACGACGAGTCTTTTGACTTGTTTGTCGTTGTGGTCGGAAGATACACAACACCGTATGCGATTGTAAGGCAATTCTTAATGCATTATTTTGTTGATTAATCAATTATCACCGGGAGGTAGAAATTGAGGCAAAATAATAGAAGCATGAAGGAGCGGGAGCCACCATGTCATATAATTATCCTAGATCGACAATCCGAGGGAATAAAAGATAAGAGTAAGATTTGATGAAGATTAAATTCATGTTAAGGGAAATTCGACTCTAGAACGAGTTTTATAATTTTGACTTCTGCTTTTAATTTAAAGTTATTACTTAGATTTAGTTAAGTCAGTTATTTTGTTTTGCTCTTCATTTTATTTTCTTTAATTAATTATAGGAAATTCATCTCCCTGTGGGAACGATACTCGAATTTATCATTATATTACTTGTTTTGACCGTGTATACTTGCGTGTCATTAAAATATTCTAACACCCGTCTGGCCCAGTTACCCGTGTAGCATTCGACTACTTGGGTTCGCATTTGCCTTGTCATGCCCAGGTCAGCTTGCCTGCCAGTCCGAGCCAATGTCTGTGCCAATCAGTCCAATTCTTGTCTACCCAGTCAACCCAACCGATTTTTGAGTTAACCCAAATTGAGTTGGTTCAGCCCATTCGACTCGGTCTAGCTCAGCTTAGTTTAGTCTAGTTCTGCTCATTTTTGGACCGTTTTCGTCCATTCTTGCACCGTTTTTGGTAATTCGAGAACCTTTATATTAATTTAGATGCATATTTACATGATTTTGCATATTTAGATGTTATGATTACTCTTCTTTATTTATTTATTTATTATTATTATTCAATTCTTATTATTCGTGTTTTTATTGATTATAATGCATGTTTATATGATTAATTATTATTGATTGATATTTATTTATTAATATTAGTCTTAATTTTGTTTACTAAATTGTACCAACTTTTGACTCCCAGAAAACTCGAGTAGAGTTTATATAGAGATGAAAAGGGAATCATATAAAAAATGCCTAAAAGCAACATGAGATGGTAGCTAAATTTTTAAAACAAAGCAAGGGATCTCATCTTTGAGGGTTATTAATCATGAAAAGAAAAATTCGTCTAGATGGATCATGTTAAATTGGGTCAATAAAATAACTACTTAATATGTCTTATGATCTAGAAATCAAATCCACGATGAGCGTAAGGTGATAAATATGAGAAGAGTCCTAACTAGCCTGTGGTCTAAGCTCTAAGCGTGACATCACATCTATGGCGAGCTTGGATTCTGGAACCTTGTTCGAATAATTTCAATAAGCATGTAAGCATACATGGACGAAACAAGTATTATAATGATAAATTCGAGTATCGTTCCCACAGAGATGAATTCCCTTAAATTAATTAAAGAAAATAAAATTAAGAGCAACAAAACAAAAATAATTGACTTAATTGAATCTAAACAATAACTTTTAAATAAAAAGGAGACGTTAAAAAAACGATAAAACTCGTTCTAGAAGTTGAGTGCCCACCATTAATATAAATTTAATCTTCATCAAATCTTACTCTTATCTTCTGTTCCCTCAAATTGTTGATCTAGGATGAAATTATATTAAATGGTGGCTCTCGCTTCTTCATGCTTGTGGTACCTCACTTTCCAATTCCCCTACCTCGGTGACAATTGATTAATCAACAAAATAATTCATTAAGATTTGCCTTGCAATCGCATACGGTGTCGTGTATCTCCCAACCACAACTGACAAACAAGTCAAAAACTCGATCGTATGATGAATTATCGATGGCTAATCTAATTGAATTTCTCCCGAAATCCCAATTACACCTTATGATCTAAGAAAATAGGTGATCCAATCTATTCTTAGCATTAAGAACATGATAATTCAAACAATCCGATTGAATAAAATAGTGAGGTTGAAATGAATTAAATTAAATCATGTTAAGTTCCATTCTTCTCTACGAACGAAATAACATACTACTCCATAATAAAAATAGAAAATAATATAAAGAAGAAACTACTTTTTATTATGTAGAGAAAAGAAATTGCAAAAACTAAAACTACTAGCCATTTGCACCTCTCCGAAGCAAAAGAGTTTCAGATGTATTATCTCAAACAAACAAATGGCCACCCCTTTATATATAAGAAAGAGAGATACAAGAATTCTGAAGGGAATTCACATATTGACATAGTCTAATTAATTATGATCTCCACTTCAAGTTTCCAACTCCTCGACTCCATTGAACTTCCTATAAATTGTGGCCAATGGGTGGGCCTCAAGTGTAATGACTTATTCAATTCCAAAGCTTAGTTTGTTTTATCTTTTTCTGCATTGAAATACCAAAATTAAGCATATCTTATAAAATATTAATTAGCCTAAAAAATAAAGTAAAATATCACTTAATTAATAATGTTCATACTCGGGAAGTACAAAAAATCATATAAAAACTGGGTATTTTAAACAACTAACAAACCTACATCGGAACTCACTACCAAGTAAAGGCCTGACAATTTTATATATTGCATAGTTGTGGTGTTTGCTCACAATGACCAATAACTTCACAAACAATATAGAACACAAAGGAAAAAAATGAACAACGGTTCCCAAAACAAGGCACATTCAAGCAATAAATAAATAAATAAATAAATAAGATACATCAAATATACAGAAGAACAATAATAAAAATAATAGTAGATGAGTAACATCAATGAAATAATAAATAATAAATAACAATGATAATATAAATATCAATAAATAAATATACGACTAAGTGCGAGTGAATAATAGCACACACATGAGTAAATAAATGAATAATAAATAAATAACCAAACTATTAAGTAGATATATGACCAAAAATGGGCTGCCGAGTCAACTGGGGCTAGTCGACCGAGTCAGATCAATTCAACTTGGCCGAGTCGAGCTGCTAAGTTGCGTTAGCTAGACTTGGTTAGCTGGGCCAGCTAGCTTGATGGCTCTAGATGCAGATGCGAACACAAATACGGGCTGGGGGCGAATGCCAAGGAGGGCAGGTGAATGCGGACATTGGAAAACAGGCTTGACTAGGCATTCAATAGAGGGAGGGTGACGAGTGTGGTGGTGGTGGCAATTGACAAAGTTCGATAGTTGGCTGGCTGAAAATGGCCGGAAAGTTACCAAAATCACTGCCGGGGTAGGTGGGGACATTGGTGAGAATATCGTCGGCAACGGTCAGTGGAGCTGGTCTCGAAATGTGGGCTGCCGAGTGAGAAAGATGTATGAGGTAAGGATTGAAGGTGTCCGGATGGTGACTGGCCAGAAAACGGCTGATAAGGGATGGAAACATCGTCGGTAAAATGTGAGTCACCGATGGTGATCACTACCACAACAGAGGTTGAGGCTGGTCTCAAATGGAATATCTTAGTGAGGGAATTGATTTGGGGGCTAACCGGCGCTGAAAAAAGGCTCAAAAGGCGGCGTCGGTGGTGAGTCTGAGTGAAAAAGTGTTGTTACTGATAGCAAATATGGAAGCGTTGGAGCTGCGGGAGGGTCTCACTCAATAGTTGGCTCTGAGGCAGTCTCGATTGTATTGGTCCAGTGGCCAGAGGAGGGCGAGAAACTCACTCACGACGAGCAAAAGTGGTGGTGGCGCTAGGGTGAAAAATCCTCTAAAAATGTAGGGAAAATCCGAAAAAATAGAAGAGACAATGATAGGACTGATGTGGACGGCTTTGATCATACCACATGTTACGATTTGAACACTTGGCAACTTGTATGCATAGTGGGGTCCACTTAGGGTACATATGTGGTTGGATAGCTCAGATCGGTGCAACAAAAATCAAAATTGACTCGAAGCCTAAATCCTATGGACGAAAATTGAGGCAAGAAAGCTAAATAAGACTTGAAACCTTGAACTCAATTGGCTGAAGATATGATACTCAAATCAAATTGAACTCACAGGGGCAATCTGACACTCCTAAATCCCTATGATGCATGTAAATGGGACACCCTCAAAGCCCAAATGGATATTTAACGCTATTACGGCTTAGTTATAGTGCTAAAACTGTGGGCTAACACACACAAAAAAATTATGTATACCTCGAGTATAGACTGATAACTTGTGCTTTGCTGTGATATAAGTGAATGTATCAACTGTATATCGGGCATACCCAACCTCCATAACATGTTTATTCAGCCATCTGGGCCCCATACTCATGGTCTCAACGCTGAACTGACTCGAGTCTGACCTTAACCAGGTAAGGCAACAAGAGGGTAAAACCCTAACCCGAAGCTATGGTTTTACACTACTGATACTTTCTATGAATATTATTAGTAAATTTTAGAGATTTGACGTAGTTATTTTCATAGAAATAATAAAATCATTTATAGCTTTCATAACTACTTCTATTAGTCCTGAGGAATCATCAAAAACTAAATACTTATCATAGTTTAAACACTCGAAACTATTATTATGTAGCCCTATTTGCCACAAGAACATTGCCAGAGACTCACCAGAGACTCATTGGAGATGGTGGAGACAGTCAGAGATGAAGAAGAAGGAGTTTTTTAAAATAGTGGCCCATGATTGGGCACTCGAAAAGCCCAGCTCGGGTGCTATCTATTGTTTTGGAAATACCTTATGGCGCCTCGATGCCAGGCCAGCATCCAGACACTGGCATTTATAGTGCCTGGGCTCCAAACTAGCGTCCAAGCGCTATTGTTGCGGGCGAAAACCGTGTGGGTGGTTCTAATCGGTTCCCAACTCGATTTTAATTTGTTCTTCACATTTATCTTCATTGTAACCCCTAGAGTATGAGATTGAGAGAGGGGGAACCTTTGTTCTTCTTTAGGAGAAGGTTTTGGGTTGTGGATCCTTTGTAATACAATTTAAATCATTCAACTTAATTTAACTTCAAATTGATAATTGCTAGCAACTCATACTTAATTTACCTAATTAGATCATTATCATTCATTCAATGTGATTCAAATCACGCAAATTTCATTTTATTCACAATCAAAGTATTTCATCATGTCAATCATTCAAGTTTTAACATGCCATGCTAACAATTATCAATTTTAAATAATTAAGTTAATGTAATTGTACCTTGAGTCGTTGGCGACAATGACGATCAATGGCAATCAGTGCCGATTAGGGTTTGGTCGCACGCCTCAAGAATCGAATTTTGCTGCTTGGCCGCGTCCGAAGTTTGATTGGGTTCGGCAGGACAAGTTTTGTGCAAATCTGACGATTTCTGGCAAATTTCGACAAATGTTGGCTGGAACGTTTGTTTCTGGCCACAGTCAGCAAGGCTGTTACCGGTGGTGGCTTGGCTAGCGAGGTGGCGTGATTGGGTATGGGTTGGCACCGGCTCGGTGAGCTCGACACGGCCATGTGAGGTTGAGGGCAACGGTGGCGGTGATGGTTGCTGACGCCTACTGTAGGTCGGAAGTGGCACCTGCGGTAGGGCTTGGCAGTAGCGCACAGTGGGGGAGGGTTGTCTAGGTTGACGGGATGGCGACTATGGCACGAAGATGGCAGAGAGGCGTGGCCAGAAGTGGAATCGGTGTTAGAAGTGCAACGTGAACGCGTGCCTTCTTCATGTCATGGAGGCCGGGAGATGGCCGGGAAGGCGGGGGATGGCTTGGCGGCAGTCCGGCGGAGGTCAGGCGGAGGTGGCGTTGGCAATCAGAGTGAGAGAAGGAAACGTCGGGGGTGTGGGGAGTGTGGACAAAAAATTGTAGTTTGTCTTTAACATAAGCTGAGTATGTGGCTGCAACTGAAGCAAGTAAGGAATTTATTTGGCTTAAGCAATTGATGAGTGAATTGGGTTTTGATGGAGTGGATTGCAACCTGTGTAGTGATAGTCAGAGTGCAATTCATCTTGGTAATAATTCAGCATTTCACTCGCGGACTAAGCCTATTCACTTGAGGTACCATTTCATTCAATCCTTGTTGGAGTCTGGACAGTTGAAGTTGGTGAATATTGAGGGCAGTAAGAATTTTGTTGATATATTACCAAAATCTGGTGGATGGTCAGAAGTTGAGCTTTTGCTCAACATTGGTGCATTTGTGTTGAATTTGAATGTTTGGATAGAACATGATCAATGGAAGGCTTGAGACGCCTATGATAAATAGATTACAGAATTCACCAATAGGTCTCCAAGTGTAACACCCCAGTTTCGGTTCACCTGAGAACCGAATCAGAAATGTTACGATCGAGTCGAGTCATGTTTAAAGTTGTTAGTCGGTAAGACTCGATTGATAAAATAGATTGAAACAACCCAGCTTGGTGTCATGAGAATGGAAGACATTGTCAAATATACATCAAAACACATCAAATATAAATAAAAGAAAAAGAAATAATTCTGACGAACTCAAGTATGTGTAGCATTTATCTGCCCTCCTACCAAAGTCGACTCAAGATTTTAAGAACTACATATATAATATGAAAAGTGTCAGTAACGAATGTTACTGGTCCAAAAAATAACTAGTACAAATGGCAAATGGGTATTCTATTACCCACGAAAACTTATGAAAACTTCAAGATTGCCTCACACTGGGCAGTAAGCAAGCATACTTAAGCAAGTGCTCGCTCACATGCATAGCTCATAATCATATTCATACATACAATACTTACGCCCTCACATCCTCCATATTACACCCGCCATAGTACTCGAGTGGGAAAAGGAATAGTTAAGTTAGTTCCACAAATTCCAGAAATGTGCTCCGTTACGCAGTACCCTCATACACCACACTACCTCAGGGTTTGAAGGAGTACCAGTGCGGTCCATACATATCTCCGTACCACTCATTCTCTTATTCGTGAAATCCATAAAAAAGTGCCATACTTATATAATAGGCTTAGGGAAGAGGCTTACATCAAATATTTTTGGAGCTTTAGTTCAAAAACCAACAAGGGATCTCATCCTTGTAGTTTTATTAAACATGTGTATAAACATGACTAAATGGCCTGACATTGGAGGGATCCGATAAAACACCGCCGATGTCGTCCTACGTCTAAAACATGATTAAACTCTACACACAAGGAGTCAAGCAGAGAGGGAGAGTCCTACAGACTTGTGGTCCAAGCTCCAAGCGTATCTGCACATCTACGGCGAGCTCGGACTCTGAAACCTACATTGAAACCCACTACTAAGTAAAATACTAACATCTCTATATGATGCATGCTCGTGGTGTGTGCTCATATCATCAATACATCCAAATAAAGAAAACAGTGCTAACAAACCTATAACTAAACATGTGGCACAAAAATCGAGACATAATAATAATAAATAATAAATAAATAAATAAACAAGAAAATGCACTCATAGATAATTAGATAAATAATAAATACATAAACATGAACAATACTCTAATCATAAAATAATAATATAATTATACTATATAAATATATGGGTAAACATGAGTAAATATCAACATATACTCGTGTTAGTAAACATATAAATAAATAAATAAATAAATATATATAATAATTTAATAAATAAATAAATAAACAAACAATTAGTTAATACTCATTAATTATGAATATTAATAATATCATAGTCATACAATACAAGAATACATAATTAAATACAAATAAATAATAACATACACATAACGAACAAATAAACAAATAAATAAATAAATAAATACATATACAATTTAGTAAACATAATAAGACTAATATTCATAAGTAAATATAATATTAATAATATACAAATAATCATGTAAACATTCATCATATATGATAAACATATAAATAAAAATAAATAATAATGAATAAATAAATAAAATAAATAAATAATAATAATAAATAAAGAAAAATAATCATAACATCCAATCATGCTAAATCATGTGAATATGCATTACAACTAACATAGAGGTTCTCGAATTACCAAAAACAGTGCAAGAACAGGACAAAAACGATCAGAAAAATGAGCTGAACCAGACCAGACTGAATGGGCTGAACCAACCTGGTTTGGGTTAAATAAACTAGTTGGGCTGGGTGGACCTGAGCTAGATGGAGACTCGGACATGGACTGATGGGCTGGCGAGACATTGGACCTAGCTAGGCAGACGCGAGATGCGGGCGGTAGACGCTATCACTAACATGCGAATGCATATCGGGTAAACGGGTCGGACGAACGGGGTGGGGGCAGTGCCCGTCGCCAGAAAATACTGACGGCGTGCAGCTGGGTCACCGTTGGTCGGGATCGAGGAGGGGGCATCATGGCGAAGGTGCTGGTGGTGACGATCGGCGGAGTCCGCATGGCTGGCCAAAAGACAGGAAAGGGGGCGGATGCGCTAGACGCGGGTGTCGGCGGACATCGTGGCCGTGGTGGTGGTCGTGGGTGGTCTCAAAATGAAGATCTCGGTAAGATGAAGCTGTGTGGGTGGTTGGTCAGCTGAAGGTGGCTCGTTGGTGTTAGAAAATGGTCTGAAAGGGTGGCGGCGGATGGTGATCAAGACGTGATAAAAACTCAGTTGTCAACGACGAATGCGGCGGCGCCGGTGGTCATGGTGACAGAATGAGGCCACGAGGTGGTCATGACTCATACCGATCCGGTGGCCGGAGGAGGGCCAGGGTCTCGCTGGCGGTGAGCCAAAGTGGTGGCGGCGATAATGGTTGAAATCTGAAAATCAATGGAAATGTTTGAAATATAAATGGGAGAAAACTAGGGTTGACGTGGATGGCTCAGAACTTGCCACGTGGCATGATCATGAACGTCCGATAACTCGTGGTCTAGTGGGACCCACCTATGGGTATATGCAATACACATTATGGATGGAAAGCTCGGATCGAGACCGTCCAAAGTCAAAACTAACTCGAGTCCTAAAAGTGACTCTATAGGCGGGAATCGAGGCAAGAAGGCTAAATGGGCCTCAAATCCCTGAACTCAATCAAGCTGGGCCCTTAGGGGCACAATCATGTGATCCAAAATTCCTATGCTGCTTGCAAATGAGATACTGAGAAAATCCTAAACGGATGCTAAACGCTGCAACGGCTTAGATCTAGGCCTAAAATCCTGGCTAACTCATAAAAATCATATGTATACCTCATGTGTACACTGATAACTCATGCTCTACTATATTATAACTGAAACTATCATATGCATGTTGGGCATACTCAACCTCCATAACATGCTCACATGGCCATCGGGCCTCATACTCATATTCTTAAAATTAGTCTAGCTCGAGCTTGCTCAAATCGACTCGATACTGACCCGAACATGTCAAAACTAAAATTGTGTAAAACCTAACCCGGAATTGGGGTTTTACACCAAGTGGAAGATTGTTATTGTAGAGCCATATTTACCGTCGGAAGATGGCCGGAGACTCACTGGAGATGGTGGAGACGGCCGGTGTTGAAGAAGAGGGATTTTTTAAAAAAAGGGCCAGCGCCAAAGCATTGGTAAACTCCAGCCCGGACGCTAAATGGTGTTTTGGAAACAACTTATAGCACCTTAACACGAGGCGAGTGTCCAGGCATTGTTGTCATGGGCAAAAACTGCACGGGCTGTTCTAAGCAGTTCCGAACTTGGTTTTAAGGTTCTTTCCACGTTCTTCTTCATTCTAACCCTAGAGTATAAGTTTGGGAGAGAGTGAAGATCTTTGTTCTTCGTTAGGAGAAGGTTTTGGGTTGTGGATCCATTATTTTTCATGTGTTGGTGGTGGGATAAGACGTTTGTAATCTCTTTGAATATAATGGAAGCTTTTGGTCGTGTGTCCCATGATTTTTGATCCTCGATAGAAGGAGGATTGTTCATGTTAAATCTGTGTGTTCATTGTGCTTGATTTATCTTTGTCTTTACTATTGTTATTCTGTTGATTGTTACAAGTTGAAAGTCTGCATTAATTACGTAATAGAAACTCGGACTTGACTCGGCATGTCATGGAGTGGAGCTGACTAGGAGTCAATTATATTAAAATTTTAATTATGTAAATAAATATTTGTATAAAATTACTATAGATTTATTTTTTGACACTTAGAATTGATAAATATAAGATTCACATTATTTTAAAATGTTGATTTAGGTAATCTAAAAAAATGTTCTGATTATTTTTAGACTTGACTTGGGGAATTAATTACAAAATCCACCAATATGAAGTCATTCATGGAGATTGACTCGACAAACAATAAAATTGAGTCGACTCAGTCTTTTAGAGTCAAAAAGAAGTTTAAAAACTTTGGTATTTGTATGTGCTATTTAGGATTGGTTAGGAGTCTTCGATAAACAGGTCAATTTGAGTCTTACATTGGTCAAACTTGGATCTCTGATATGGGTGGGCTAAATGCATCCGCATTGGTGATTTATTATGATTATGATTATTATTATTAATTATTATTATTATTGTTGTTGTTGTTGTTGTTGTGTATATATACATATATATATATATTCACAGTGAAATTCTATGATGCACTGCCTGTGAATGTAGCGCATAGGCAACACATCTATTGATAGCCATAGGATTTAAACAAGCAGTTGTCAATCTTCATCTCCCCCTCCAAATCTTCACCCCCTCCCCCAAACTTTGGCGACCTGCCTGCCCCTGCCCCTGTCCGCCGTTGCGCACCGGCCCGCCACTGCATCGCCGCCCACGCTGCCGCGTCGCCGCCGAACTACCAGCTAGCACGCGCCCAGCTTGCCGCTCGCAGCCGCCGGATCCCCCCAGCATTTTTCCCCTCTGGCCGCCCCCTTCCACCCCAACCCACCCCCACCCGTACCCGCCGCCGTGGCTTGTCCCCGCCCCGCAGCCCACCAAAGTGTTCGCCCGCCACCCCAGTCCGCCCTTGTCCTTGCCTGCAGTCGTGACCCCCTCGCCCCTGTCCCCACCCGCAGCTGCACCCCCCATGGGGCGTCGCTGTCCCCTGCCGCCGCCCCCCACCCCAGTTTACATGTTTTCCTCCGCCGCCCGATTGCCTCAACCACCGCCGTCGCCGGCGGTGGCGCGAACAAAACAGAGTGGAGGGGAAGGAAATGGTGATGCGCAATTTTGTAATAAAAATTTAACTCGCTCCCTACTAGAGTCAATATTACACGAAATAAATTTAAAAAATCATAATAAAAACATGACTCAGGTTATGTTCGGAGTCAAGTTTTTATTACAAAATAAATTTTAAAACAAATAAAAAAAATTTTCTAATAAAA